>JAJDFG010000358.1:0-236871 GCA_021039105.1 Scomber colias
AAAAACAAAAATACACAAAAACAGGAAACTGCAAACACAAAATGCTTAATTTTCCATGCCTTCGTTTGGAAGATATTTGACCTGCCAAACCAGGTTCAGAGTTTAAATTAATTAATGTAAAATAATCATGGAAATGACTGCTCCCATCCTGCAGGAATCAAACTATTTTAACCCTCCTGTTGTCCTCGAGACAAGGAAGGGAGGGAGAAAGGAAGGGAGGAGAAGGAAAGGAAGGGAGGAGAAGGAAAGGAAGGAAGGAAGGAAGGAAGAAGGAAGGAAAGGAAGGAAGGGGGGAAGGGGGAGGAAGGGAGGGAGGAAAGGAGGGAGGAAGGAAGGAAGGAAGGAAGGAAGAAGGAAGGAAAGGGGAGGGAGGGAGGGAGGGAGGAAAGGAGGGAGGAAGGAAGGAAGGAAGGTAGGACAGAGGGAGGAAAGAAGGAAGGAGGAAGGGAAGCAAAAGGGAAAATAGGAAGGGAGGAATAAAGGAAAGAAGGACAGAGGAAATAAGGAAGGGAGGAAGGTAGGACGGAGGGAGGAAAGAAGGAAGGAGGAAGGGAAGCAAAAGGGAAAATAGGAAGGGAGGAATAAAGGAAAGAAGGACAGAGGAAATAAGGTAGGGAGGAGGAATGAAGGGAGGAAGGAGGGAGGGAGGGGAAGGAGGGGAGGGAGGAAGGAAGGGAGGAGAGAGAGAAGAAGGAAGGAAAGAAAGAGAGAAGGAGAGAGGGAGGAAAGACAGATGGAAGGAAGGAAGGAAGGAAAGAAAGAGAGAAGGAGGGAGGGAGGAAAGACAGATCGAAGGAAGGAAGGGAAGAAGATCAAATAAAAAAATAAAAAAAATGAATATAAACTCCAAATATATTCTACAAAGTGTCAAAATTAATACTAAAATGAAAGTTTAAATGATTCTAAAAAACATCTTTTAATCCTCTGATGGATAACATAGAGAGAGGACAAAAGAAAAAGAAAGATACAGTGTGTTTTCACCTTTTTATTCTTTGGTTCTTTGTCTATACCTGACACATATATATATAGAAAAGCTAAGGACACATTCACGCTCCCATGAGAAAGAAACCAATTGATTTAAGTGATACTGTGACCTTCCCTCCTCTCTTCACTTCTGTAATGAATGTTTCTCCAAAGCCAATACTATAGTCATAGAAACAACAGGAGGAAAAAAAAGGTTAAATTTGGGATTTATTGGGCTTGGCAGAGGTCTTTCACCCTGTGTGTTTTCTCACTATTGCAGTTTCAGCTTCAATATTAAATAGTCTCTGCTTTCCAGGATCATCATCGACTTTGTGCAGGCAATTATCACAAACATTGATTTTTATTTCTCTACCAGACAGGAGAGACGCAGAGCGATTTTAAGGGTTTTATTTACCCCATATTAATGTCCATGAGGGGGGAAAAAGAGACACTTTTAGTTGAATTTGAACCCATTTAACAGTTAATGTAATGCAGCTTTATGAAAGGCATTCAAATGAAAAATCAAAAATTAAGTTGTCAACATTAACCCTCCTGTTGTCCTCGAGTCAAGGAAGGAAGAAGAAGAAGGAAGGATGGAAGAGAGGAAGAAGGAAGGAAGGGAAAAAAGGAAGGAAAGGAGGGAGGGAGGAAGGACGGAAAGCAGGGAGGGAGGAAGAAGGAAGGAAAGGGAGGAAGGAAGAAGGGATGGAGGAAAGAAGAAAGGAAGGTAGGAAGAAGGGAGGAAGGAAGAAGGGATGGAGGAAGGGAGGAAGGAAGAAGGGATGGAGGAAAGAAGGAAGGAAGGTAGGAAGGAGGGAGGGAAGAAGGAAGGGAGGGAAGAAGGACGGTAAGGAGGGAGGAAGGATGGGAGGAAGGAAGGATGGAGGGAGGGAAAGAAGAAGGAAGGCAGGAGGGAGGAAAGAAGAAGGAAGGCGGGAGGGAGGGAGAAAGGAAAAGAGGAAGGGGAGGAGGGAAAGGAAAGAAGGAGGGAGGGAGGAAGGAAAGGAGGAAAGAAGGAACAGTCAAAACAGACGGGGTCAATTTGACCCGGGAGGATGACAGGAAGGTTAATAGACTTTAATAGAATGTTTTATTTATAATGCTCTCATGAAACTAAAGCTTTATTTTTCTTGTTTCTGGCCTGTTTGGCTTGACCTATGCGTGTTGAGGCCCAGTGTTCACAATTTCCAGTACTGGTTCGGAGCCAGTGCTTTATAATTTGGAACCAGTTTCCATCCTTCCATCCTTCCTTCCTTCCTTCCTTCTTCCTCCCTTCCTTTTTCCTTCCTTCCTTCCTTGACTCGAGCACAACAGGAGGGTTAAACATAACCTGATGAGTAAATAGGCTAAATGAAAAGATTTATGAAGTTTTGAGGTTGGGAATCATCTAATTTGTTAATTGTGATCATCTGGTTGATAATACTCAGCTTCTAATCTTTTTTCTCTCTCTCTCTTTTTGATAAATGCTAAATTGTATCCTCAGGTTTTTTTTGTATGTGTCCGTATGCATGCAGTGAGATATCAGAGCTATTTACCTTCTCATTTTTACACAAATCTTCCCAAAAACCAACTGCCATCAACAGATAAGAGAAACCAAGAGATGGATGAGATGTCTGAAACTAAAATGTCAGAAGTAAAATGTCCCGCTGTGCTTGTGATCAGATGGCGAAGACATGAATCTCTCTCTCCGTCTCATCATCTCACCCGGTTCTCATTTTCCTCGCCCTGTACCGTCTCCTCACCTCGTCTCTCTCTCTCTCTCTCTCCTCTTATCAAAGATATGTTCAATCATAGCAATTGTGACACTCTCCTCTTCGCGGTGTAATATTTCACTAAAGGTCACGGCAATTGTCTGCTTGGAGTAAAACAAGAAGAAGAAGAAGAAGAAAAAAAACAACTACAGTCAGGCAGCTGGTAACCAAGGTGACAAAAAATCATAAAAAAAAATTAAGATTAACCTTCGTGTCGTCCTCCCAGGTCAAATTGACCCTGTCTGTTTTGACTGTTCCTTCCTTCCTATCTTCCTTCCTTCCTTCCTATCTTCCTTCCTTCCTTCCTATCTTCCTTCCTTCCTTCCTATCTTCCTTCCGCCCTCCTTCTCTTTCTTTCCTCCCCGTACCTTCCTCCCTTCCTTCTTTCCTCTGTCCTTCTTTCCTTCATTCCTCCCTTCCTCTTTTCCTTTTTCCCCTCCCTCCTTCCTTCCATTTTTCCTCCCTCCGTCCTTCCTCCCTTTCTTCCTTTCCTTCCTTTCTTTCCTTCCTTCCTTTCCTTCCTCCCTTCCTCCCTTACTTCCTTTTTCCTTCCTCCCTCCTTCCTTCCTTCCTCCCTCCTTTCCTTCCTTCTTCTTCCCTTCCCTCCTTCTTCCTCCCTCCCCTCCTGCCTTCCTTCCTTCCTTCCTTCCTTCCTTCCTTCCTTTCTTCCAATTGTGACACTCTCCTCTTCGCGGTGTAATATTTCACTAAAGGTCACGGCAATTGTCTGCTTGGAGTAAAACAAGATGAAAAAAAACACAACAACAGTCGGGCAGCTGGTAACCAAGGCGATAAAAATATTTGTCTTTAGTTTCAGCCAAAGGACAAAGTGATCTTCTCCGTGAGACGTAAAAAAACTTTGATTTTCTGTTTCATGTCTGTAGCTCAAAGCTGCAGACGTCAAATCGACTCGGTTGAAATGATTGCAGGTAAAACTGAAGTGTGGAATAGATCCAAGGTGCTCAGATGGTATGTTTGCTTTTCGCCAGAGATTTAACAAGATAACTGAAAAAGTGGACATCAATAGGGGTCAGAAAATTGAGTTTGCAATGGGTGAGTTGAAGGCAGAGGTGTGTGTGTGTGTGTGTGTGTGTGTGTGTGTGTGTGTGTGTGTGTGTGTGTGGATCACATGGTTCAACTCAGACCTTCTCTCTCAGTACACAAACTGCTTAACATGAAGGTCAACTCAGGTTTCATCAGGGTGTTTTCTAACTATTATCTCCTTTTTTATAGTTATTATTGCCAAAATACAAACTTTCAGTTTTGCATAAAGAACAAATTCATCACAAAGATTAAAAAAAAAAGGCTGATAAACGTTTTCCTGTTATCATCCCTTTCCTATTTTTAATCATTATTTAACCCTCCTGTTGTCCTCGAGTCAAGGAAGGAAGGGAGGAAGAAGGAAGTAAAGGAAGGAAGGGAGGAAGGAAGGGAGGAAGAAGGAAGGAAAGGAAGGAAGGGAGGAAGAAGGAAGGAAAGGAGGGAGGGAGGAAGGAAGAAGGGAGGGAGGAAGGAGAGAAGGAAGAAAGGAGGTAAGGAGGGAGGAAAGAGAGAAGGAAGGAGAAGAGAGAGAAAGGAAGGGAGGAAGGAGAGAAGGAAGGAAAGAGAGAGGAAGGAAGGAAGGAAGGGAGGGAGGATGGAAGGAAGTAAGAAGGAAAGGAGGGAGGAAGGAGGAACAGTAAAAACAGACGGGGTCAATTTGACCCGGGAGGACGACACGAAGGTTAATCAGACTAGTTTCTCTTTGAGCAATGCCTTCTCTTTTTTTTCTCCTTTTTTCATGTTATCCCCTCGTCTGTTTATTCATGAACATGCAAACTAGAAAATGCATAGTTTGCCAAACAAACAAATACGAGACACAAAGCGATAAACTTCCATATATCAATAATTTATCAGGATTTTACTGGAATGACATTGTGCATGTTTTGTAAAAATAGAAATCCCCACTAACACAAACATGAAACTAAATATTTAACTACACATGGCTGTCAGTACTATTAATTGCATAAAAGAGCGATAACACAGCAAAGAACAGTACAGTGATAGCTTTAAAGCTTAACTCAAACCTATTATGTCCAGATCGACACTTTTAATGCTTATAAAGTAAACATTTTGACATTTTTGAGAATATAATAAGATGTTAAAATTAGGGCTGTCAGCGTTAAAGCGTTAATCGCGATTAGATTAATGCAATCCATAATGCGTTAATTTTTTTTAATCACATTTTAATTTTGCAAGCCTTTTTGTCCCTTCTACTCCCCCGTAGACGGCTCCTCTAGCTGTAGCGCTATGCCTCCTGCAGTAAACCTACCGCGCTGATGGAAAGTAAGAGAGCTACTGGACTTTTGAACGGCTTCTTTAAAAAACTTCCAGACGGTTCAGTTGACAAGTCACAAGTAAAATGCAACCTGTGTCAAACGGAGTTGAACTACCACCGGAGTACGTGGAGTTTGAGTTAGCACCTCCACACTAAACACCCAGGTGCAGCCAAGCGAGCCTCAGCTCCACCAAAGGACCATTTTGGAGTGTGGGAGTCGCAGCAGAGCCGTGATTGATTCCCAGTTAAGACACTCTGGTAAGAAATGCTTTACATTATGGGCTTAAAACTGCCTTGAAATGTAAAATAACAGGATTTTAAACATGCAACTCAAAACACGATTAATCATGATTAACTATGGAAATTCTGCGATTAATCTCGATTAAAAAAAATTAATCATTTGACAGCCCTAGTTTAAATGTTTCTGTCCAGTATCCTGAGAATCTGTGTGTCTGCTTTTTATATGAAATGAAAAACATCCCTGAGTCACAGAAGCTAGTTGTGGCTCTCAGTGTCAGAGGTAGATGGATTTTTCCTCTAAGTTTCCATCAATCACCTGCAGGATAAATAAATCACCTCCACCCAGCTATCGACCGCTCCGCTCAAACTTCCCCTATCAGTGTACAGCAGGAATGTGGGCAGCATATGATCACCTGCTCAACTGTCACCTTCTCTGCGCCCTTGGTACCCCCTCCCTTACTCAAATCTCACACCTCCACCTCCTCTTCCTCCTCTTCCTCCTCCTCCTCTTCATCCACGTGGACCCCCCAAAAAATCTGCAGATGGTGCAGCTCGTAAAAAAAGAAAAGCCTGCTTCCTCCTGAACGTCTGTGAGGGTTTACAGCTGCTTCCTGGTTTCTTTTTCTTTCAAGAACAAATAATATCTTTGTTGCGGTGAAATATATGTGTGTGTGAGTGTGTTTTTGTGGGTACGTGTGGAAAAGATCTTTACATCAAATCATCTGTCAGGAGATTTTTTGAGTGTCAAGTGTTTTTATGTTTGTGTTTTAAGAAAAAAATACAAATCTCTACATTAAACAATGTCTTTGCTGCAGGAGGAGATATTTGCATGTGGTGGGTCTGCTTATGCATATCTCTGTGTGTGTGTGTGTGTGTGTGTGTGTGCTGCAAGAAAAAGTGTCTAGATCAAATAATGTCTTTGTAAGTGTTCAAAGACTCTCTCTCCGTGTGTGTGTGTGTGTGTGTGTGTGTGTGTGTGTGTGTGTGTGTGTGTGTGTGTGTGTGTGTGTGTGTGTGTGTGTGTGTGTGTGTGTGTGTGTGTGTGTGTGTGTGTGTGCTCCCCATGTGGGAATTCATTACCATTCTGCCAAGTTTTCTTCTTTGTAAATATCTCCTTTGGGAGCTGCACGTTGAGCCTTTTAAAGACTCATTAGGATTCGTTGTTGTCGTCTCCTCTGTGGAGGAAAAAAAAAAAAAAAAACGCTAACATGTTCGTCTTTAAATACCACTAATGGGTCCGTCTTAATGCCCGCAGTTTAAATGCAGCCATTTACATTTTGCATTTGCAGCATTAATGCTGACGCTGATGAAAGAAAATCACTTCCAACCAGGAGGGAATCAAGCTCAATTATCTATTGTTAAAGAAGAACTAGCATGTTGACAACCCCAGTGAATTAATGTGTGTGTGTGTGTGTGTGTGTGTGTGGAAGGGCGGATTTATGTAAAAAATATTTAAAAATATAACCATAAATATACTACAGTGACACCTGGACTCGTTTTTGTGAGGTAATTTTCATATTTGCCTCAAAACGAGGTACATAAAGGTCAAGAAATATGGATATCAATACTAGTTTTGACACTAATGAGGTTGAAAATATACAATTATTTCAACATGATGGTTGAACATGAGCTTGTTAGACATTAAAAGGAGCAGGAAAAGGCAACAATTAGGAGAAATAATGAGCAAATAATGATCTTAATGAGTCACCAGAGTTAGTTAATGATACTTAATGCTGTGTTGTAATGTTTGCTATCACGCATCAGGCAGTCCCAAAACTAGCAGTGATTGTCTATGTCTTACAAGATGAATGAAAGTACAAAGATCAGCTTGTTTGGTATGTCGTATCTTACAATGCCTGATATCTAAACTACATTTATGATGCTCTACTACAGACGTGAGAGAGAGAGAGATGAGTAAGCTTATGATTAAGTAGCTTATTTCATGTACAGATAACCTTATTTCAGCACTGAGTTATCCAATTTGTTGAATGAAAAGAAACCTCTGTATCCGTATCCACTGTCATTCAATCAATAAATAAAAGGGGGGGAGGGGGGGGGGTGGTGAAATTGACCCTATCCGTTTTGACTCTTCCTTCCTTCCTTCCTTCTGTCCTTCCTCCCTTCCTTCCTTCCTTCCTTCCTTCCTTCCTTCCTTCCTTCCCTTCCTTCCCTCTTCCCTGCCTCTTTCTTTCCTCCCTGCCTCCTCCCTTCCTCCCTCTTTTCCTTCCCCCCTTCCTCCTTTCCTTCCTTCCTTCCTTCCTTCCTTCCTTCCTTGACTCAAGGACAACAGGACGGTTAAATAAAATATTCAGTAGTTTTTTACCATTATGACCATTTTTATCCCTTTTCATCAGGGCAATTTATCCTGGTTCAACTTAGATATAACTCATAAAATCCAAAATATATTAAAAATATTTGTGGAAATGTTTTACTTGAGTTGCAAATGAAAACATTTTCCACTCCTGCTTGTTGAAGGGTTAAATATTGCATTTAAATGTCATGAAATGGATATTTTTTTAAATTCCTTTTTCTTGATATTCACTGTCATATTTTTGCTTCCTCTCTCTCTGCAGTGTCGGAGCCAACCTCATCTCGGACTGAGGCCTTCTTCAAAACAGCGGGTGGGTAAACACTTTGAACCTTACATGACTTCTTGTTTCTGTTTTGAGTCTCAGTATCCTCCGCACTGAAAGAACAGGACGTTCGTACACACACAAGCACACACATACACACACACACACACACACACACACACACACACACACACACACACACACACACACACACTCGGACACACAGCCGACTGTACAAAACATGCCACAGAGTTGGCTCGCTGCACATAAAACACTGCATGCTGATAACTTGGCTCAAAACATCACATGATGACGACCATGAAGCAGACTGTCTGAGTGCTGTTACAATATTTATAGAGAAGATTTAAGTTGTGGTAGTGTTGTGTATTCAGATGTGAAATAAAGGATATTCAGGCTGATTCGAGCTCCGTTCAGGTTAAAGTTAGATTGAAATGTGCTGGAAGTTACCCGACGTAGCCAAAGTCAATAACAGTGATGATGGGGTGAATACTGTGTTATGTCATATCAGAGTTATGGGAATAACTAGTTTCCAAATGATAAATTATAAATAAAGTTCACATCATTATGAGTGGGAAAGGTCTGATATATAATCGACGTGACCCTAACCCAAAACCTAACCCTAAAAGGAAGTGCCTGAAAACTAAGCAAATAACCCAAATTTAATGGATATACTGTCACTTTGTCGATTCATATGTCGAATATACAAACATCATTTATCTTTCCTGAGTTGTTCAATGACGTGAACGCTTGCATGTCCTACAAATGGGAATGTTTCTTATCATTCCCATTCATCCGACATGAACACATGCAGCATAAATCGTTCCACCTTAACAGGCATGTAGCAGCCGATGAAATGAGTATTTACTGGGTTAAATTTAGGGTTTGAGTATAAAATGTATCCAATATAAAGTGCTCTAAAGAAAAAATCCATAGTGGAACATGTACACTATTTACTGCTAACAATCCCACAATGCAATGCTGCCTAGATGCAAAATGTAAGGGTTTGTGACAATGCTTGTCCAAAATGTGTTTACTATTAATGACACTATTCAATGAATGAGTGAATGACTCTTTAGAAAAGTCTAAGGGCCCATTTATGCTCAACGTACGTACGAAAAAGTATCCGTCCTTTTCAAACGATGTTAGCGTCACTGCTTACATACTTCCATGTGTCCTTTACGTTGGCATGAATGTTAATCAATACATCCACCAGGGGGCAGCGCAGAGTCAAAAACAAACATGGCGACTGTGGAAGAGATATTGATAATGTTCCTTTTGCATAAAAGATAAAAACGATATGTTTAAAGTTTCTAACCAACTCGCAAAACCTTTCCTCAAAAAGTTCCTCCATTGTTATTTCTTCTTCGTGTCTCACTAGAGCTACGTATCGAGTAGTGACAGCAACACTGCCCCCCCATGGTTTCCGGTGGTACTGCTCCGTTTGGTCCGTATCCGTAAGCTTTATGGAAACGTGCAGAAATACGGACGAAATGAACGCAGAGCACGGACAGAAGGCTCCGTCTGTATCCATATTTAACGTTGAGCATAAATGGGCCTTTATCAAGCAGCATAATTGAAAACACCTGGGTGGGGCGGCCATGGCAGTAGTTGGGGAAGGGTGGAGGTTTAATGGCAGTTTGGTCAGTTTTAAAAAAACAAAACAGGAACACCCAAGTGCTCATGTTGCTTTGTTGTTCAGTGCAGTTGCTCAGCACCAAGTCCAATAGTTTGTTTCATGTTCATACTCACATACTTTAACCATGAAATCAAACTGACTGACATGCTTTTCATTTTGTGTTTTTGTTGAGTATGAGTCAATATGTCAATTACAATTTTAGCCACAGTCATCCGGCTACATCGGCACTACATGAACCCACATGAACTAATCAATTTCTGGACTGACAGCAGGCCATGCAGTACGTCACTGAACTCCCCAAAATGTTGATTTTTGTTCTCTGGTGTCACAAAGAGCTCAAATGATTGTGATCTTTATAGCTGTAACTGCAACTGGACCTTTTTATATCATGAATAATGACAAAAAGATTTTAAAAAAGGACAAGATAAAGGCATTTATTAAGGCATCATTGAAGGGTAGTTATACTGTTTGGAAGCGTATTGCATTCACTTGAATAATAAAACAATATATATAGTTTTTTTGGAGTAGTTTATTTTTTGGTCTGTTTTTCGAAGTAATTAGTAATTTTTTTCTCTCCTGTTTTTCTGACCAATCTTTTTTCCCTGTTTTTTGGGGTAATCATTTTCCTGTTTTTCGGGGTAATTTTTATTCTCTGAATTATCGAGATACTTCGAAATCTCGCGGGAACATCCAACCTGTATCTTGTATCCGTGGCCATATATGTCCAGCTGATCCTGGAGAAATATTGCTATGTCCAGGAGATCTGAATGGACTTTCCATCTATATGAATTAAAGACAGGACGATCTCCCTTTAAGTGTCTTAAACCCAGATCAAAGTAAAACTTGATTAAACTAAACAAGCAGGTCATGTTTGCTTCCATTAGCTCTCAATAAAGAGTGAATGTGTCCAATGTTTTTTGAATGCCCTCTAAACTCAGAAAAAAAAATTAGCCCCAAAAACAGAAAAAAATTACCCGGATAAACCAAGCAGAAAAATAAATTACTCTGGAAAACAGGAAAAAAAATTACTCAAAAAAACCCAGAAATAATTACCTCGAAAAACAGACCAAAAAATAAATTACTCAGAAAAACAGGACTTTTTTTATTGCCGAACCACGAAAGATGCAGAGTGCTCCACATATTTAGCATGATTTTCAATTATGCATTTACCGTCTCTCACTTAAAAATAAAATTTGGTAGCTCCAGTGTTTAGACAAGTTTGTAGAGTTTCATGAAACCTATTAAAAAAAAACCCTTTTAAGATCCATATCATATTTACATTTATCAAAGTTTTGCCTGTCAGACTGAAGCCCACGCAGCCCAAACTTGATCAAAACAGAAGAGCATCAGCAAAGAGACACCTGATATATGTACGGCAAGGTCACCACACAACACTCAGAAAGTGTGTGTGTGTGTGTGTGTGTGTGTGTGTTGGACGTCTTTGAAGATGGTATAACACTCTCACACACATTTCTTCACTCTGGACTGAACACTGGAGGCCACTGCTTTGATCTTGTCTCTCTCTGCCGTCCTCCCTCTTCTTAGCCTCTTCTTGGTCAACGTCTTTCACTTTCTTATTATTAAAGAAAAAAAAAAAGCTTATATAGCAAAAAAAAAAAAGGATCTTTCTAGACTTATCCAAACCATTTCTGATGCTTCAATACAGTTAATGCCCGTAAATATCAACCATGCAAACACTTGAGCATGCTAATTGGCTTCTCCTCTGTTTCTCAGCTAATCACAGGCTGTCTGAGAATGCAGCCAAACACATCTTTCATCTCACACTCGCTCCTAATTCCCTTTGTCAGTCTAGTGAGTATTAAACAAACCCGAATGAGTCTGTAATCCGGTGGTTTGGGTTTCACTGAGCCGGCCCCTGTGAGGTCGCTGGGCATCGAGAGGTGTTCACTTGCAAGTTATCTCATCCAGGATCAAAGCGAGAGGAGAGAAACCCTGCGTTGATCATTTGAGAAGCATGAGGTCAGCGCTGTTTCTGGTCAGGTCTGCAGAAATTCCTTTGTCAAGAAAACCTTGATGCTGATAGGGAAGTCTGGCCCGAACCTGCGTGTTGTGTCCATGTGGTTTAGTCAAATTTAAAGGGTTAAAATGTGAAAATAAACGTATGAATAACTTGCACACATTCTTTTTTTGTGGACTCAGCATCAAATTTCTGCTTTTAACAGAGGAGGGTATTAAGCAAATGGGTAACAGATAGTTGTTTTTTGGTAATTTTTACCTAGTTTGGTGATAGTAGTAAAGGGTTAGGGTTCCTTCCTTCCTTCCTTCCTTCCTTCCTTCTTTCCTTCCCTCCTTCCTCAGTCTCTCCTCTCTTTCTGTCCTCTGTCCTTCTTTCCTCTGTCCTTCCGTCCTTCCTTCCTTCCTTCCCTCCTTCCTCCCTTCTTTCCCTCCTTCCTCAGTCTCTCCTCTCTTTCTGTCCTCTGTCCTCTGTCCTTCTTTCCTCTATCCTTCCTTCCTTCCTTCCTTCCTTCCTTCCTTCCCTCCTTTCCTTCCTTCTTCCTTCCTCCCTCTCTCACTCCCTTCCTTCCTCCCTCCTTTCCTTCCTTCCTTCCTCCCTCCCTTCCTTCCTCCTTCCCTCCCTCCCTTGACCCTTGACTTGAGGACAACAGGAGGGTTAAAGGAGTCAGAGGGTGAACCAAAAACTTCTCATTCATATTCTCAGTTACTTACGGACTCTTCTTAAACTTCCCCTTTACCATCACACTGCTTTATGCATCTTAAAAAACTGAGACTATACATTCCCAAAGACACACATGACGGAGATCTGCACTCTCCTAGTTGAATCTAACTGTACTTACATACTTGTTGCAATTCATTTTTTTCTTTTCTTTTGTATATTTTATTATTTTATATGTATTTTTAGGTCATTTTAAACTGTTACACAGCCTCATTGTAAATAAGGTCCAGCTCTCATAGAGTTTAAATCAAGTCCACAACAACAATCAAATATTACAATAAATTTAATTATACACGATCTGATCAATTTAACCCTCCTGTTGTCCTCGAGGGAAGGAGGGAGGGAAGGAAGGAAGGAAGGAAGGAAGGAAGGAAGGAAGGAAGGAAGGAAGGAAGGAAGGAAGGAAGGGAGGAAGGGAGGGAGGGAGGGAGGGAGGGAGGGAGGGAGGGAAGAAAGAGAGGAGAGACTGAGGAAGGAGGGAAGGAAGAAAAGAAGGGGTGGAGGAAGTACAGACGAAAGGAAGGAAGGAAGGAGGGAAGGAGGGAAGAAGGAAGGAAGGACAGAGGAAAGAAAGAGAGGAGAGACTGAGGAAAGAGGGAAAGGAAGGAAAGAAGGGAAGAAAGGGGTGGAGGAAGTACAGACGAAAGGAAGGAAGGACAGAGGAAAGAAGGACAGAGGAAAGAAAGAGAGGAGAGACTGAGGAAGGAGGGAAAGGAAGGAAAGAAGAAGGGAAGAAAGGGGTGGAGGAAGTACAGACGAAAGGAAGGAAGGGAGGGAGGAAGGAAGGAAAGGAGGGAGGAAGGGAGGAAAGGAAAGAAGGAAGGAAGGGAGGGAGGAAGGAAGGAAAGAAAGAAGGGAAAAAAGAAGGAAGAACAGGAAAGAAAGAGAGGAGAGACTGAGGAAGGAGGGAAGGAAGGAAAGAAGGAGGGAAGAAAGGGGTGGAGGAAGTACAGACGAAAGGAAGGAAGGGAGGAAAGAAGACGGGGTCAATTTGACCCGGGACGACGACACGAGGGTTAAAACACAAGAAATCTTGCAAGAAATGTATTCAACCCAGACTATTATAACAGTAGTCAGAGAGCAAATAGAAGCACAGATCAAACAGCATAATCCTGTATGCATGAAATAGACTTTGCAGAGCTTAAATGTCTGCATTTGCATACCTTCGGTACATAGCATCTGTTCTACTGCAGGCCTCAATAGTTCATAAGCCATACAACCAATAATTGAGCTGAAATGAATGAGAACTTCAAAAGAGGAAAAATGTGAAAGCAAAGAAACCTGAAATATCTTATTATATCAGGAGTAATGGGGAGAAATAATAAATGCAGTGTAGATGTCAAACACTGTTGGAAGTTAAAAGAAAAAGTCAACTTGTGTATCAACAGAATGAAGAGAAGAAAATGTAAATACTTGAATGGGTCAGTAACAAATAAGGGTTGGCAAGATGAGCAATTCAAAAATATCTTTTAGAATAGTTTTAAAAGCAGCATCAGGTTTGTTAAAATGTAAATTTAGTTTTTTTGTTGGTTTTATATAATTTAAAATGACATTTGCACCATTTTTCTACCCAAAAGTAAGACTGAATGCTCTTGAAAATGTCAAATGGTGTAACCACAAAAGTTATATTAAGTTAAAAAGTTAAATATTGTATCCACCTACAGTGGATTTAAGTGGATTTATACTAATTACTTCACTTAAAACAATGTAAATGGTCCCTGATTGACATGATTCTCCAGATTAAATGTTTTTTAACCAAAAGACTGAATGCTCCTGAAAATGTCAAATGGTGTAACCGCAACATAATGATAAATATTCAATATTTTATCCACCTACAGTGTATTTAAGTGCGAAATAATGACTTCATTTTATAACATCAAATGAAAATAAATATGTTTTGCAGTATTTGTACATTTAATTTTTTACACATTTTGTCATTACTGAGCATGACATACCCTAAAAACTAATGAGAATGTGTTATAAAACATAGTGTTGCAATGCAAAAGTTGAGTTTATTTATTCCACATTTAAGTTCACATTTATTTCCTCTGTGTGTGTATATATAATCAAATTTTAATGAAAAAATACTGGTTACACCAATTGGACACTGGGTTGCATCACATCATTGACCCACATACTGTAGATAATTAAAAAGATAGTTCAAGCAACGGCCTCAGTTGTTTAATAGCATTTATCAACATTATTTGCTTGATAATGAGTCTCTGAAACTATTTAAAAATATATATACTGTATATATTATATATTATAGGAGAATTTGAAATGATTGTCAGAAAATGTGTATTTATAGCTGTCCGACTTTCCGGACTTATAACAGGCAACCAGAAAATACTACCTGTGGGGAAAAAAGCAAACAAATGCTGATTTAAAAAAAAAAATCAACATAAGCAGCCAGCTGGGAAAGTGTGTGTGAGAGAAAGTGTGTGTTTTTGGGGTAGGAGTAGACTAGAGTGCAGGTGTGGCATTTCAACACTTACGTAACATTTTGGACTTACCCTTTCCATGATAGATGGAGGGAGAGAGACTCAGAGCAGTTGAATACAGACCTGCTACTGTTCAGCTGTGAACACTGATAGCTTCACGGCTATTAGGAAATTCTCCAGGCGTTTAACGGGAACCTGCAGAGGGAGGAGGACAAACTGCTAGGAAAACCACCAGACCTCAAGTCAGCAGGAAGGAAAAATATTTCATGGTAAAAGAACGTTTTTCACACCAATGTCCTGAGCTGATATCACAAGAAAAACCTCGTCTGGTTCAGGCTGGAGTGATGATGATCAGATAGAGGACACGTGTAAAGAATATGAAGACATTTACAGTATGCAGTAAGCTATATTTAGATGTCCTTTTGGATTATACGCTAACTAAAAGGCTAATTCCTTTCTCTTTAGGCCTAAATATGATTGTAAAAAACCTTATGCTGCACAAATGTTCTCTAGTCTCTACATTATTGTCTTCTGCCAGTTATTTGGTGGAACAGAAAATATCAGAAACAAAGAAAAAGAAATTTATGTGTAAGAACTTTTTGATTTTTCATGATTGGGCCCCATAGTCATCTACTTATTTTTCCAGAGTCCTTATTTTAACACTTCAAATCAAATTATCCATAAAGCAATAATGTGGCATCTTCTCCTATCATCATATGCAGAGCAGACGGTCACACTGAGCCTGATTGCATCCTGATACACAAGAACCACAGACTCTGAACTTTCCTACAAACAAACAAACGAACAAACCCACGTCTTGTCCTGCACCTTCGCTTGTTGAGCTTCTCGAGCCACCATACAAACATTCATGCAGGTTATCTAATTAGTTGCTATAATTAGTTAAGCATACTGTCACTTTGGAGTAGGTATAGATGCTTGTTTGATCCATAGACTATATAAAAGAAATGGACGTAACATCCGTGACGTCACCCATTGGTTTGTGGACTGCTGCTCGGAAGCCAATAGTTTCCAATCTAGGCAGCGCCATCTTGAAAGTTTCAGGTGCATGCTGGGAAAAATAAAAACACGGATTCTACTTATATGGGCATGAGGCGGGGCCATGGGCGGGGTGGGGCGGGGCAGGGAGGTTGCTATGGTTGCGAGGGCTGGATCTCGAGGACATTGGTCAATCCACCTGTCAATCAGGACGTAGCCACGCCCTAATGCATACCCTGCTTTATCGTCACATATAAAATCAGGGAGGCCAAAATGTCCCAAATGAACATCATACTGCATTGAAGAAGGCTTTAAACTAGCGATTGAGACCATAAACACATTTTGAAAACGTTTACTGAGGTTAGAAATCAAGTGAGAAGTTGGTGAATTCTCCATTGACTTGTATAGAGACCCCTGGTGGCCTTTTGATAGAATGCAGTTCTAAGTTACTTCTGCGTTGGCTTCATTTCAGAGGACCAGAACTCCCCGCCTGGTTTGATCACTGCTCTGTTAGTGACACACAGTCTGTCCTTTACTTGTAGCTACAGCAGTTTGGTTACTTTGTCTCCGCTCTGTATGGCACAAAACCTTTAGTCTGCCAACTTATACCAATAAAACCCAGACACTTCCACCTTTCCTCATTCTTGTAATACACTCAACTATTAACAACGAATTTCACTGTACAGGGATGATTAAATATGACTTACTAAAAAAGCTTCCACACACTCAGAGATAACACTACACAGGTGTAACACATCGGTGTAACACCTTTAGGAGCCTTCCAGCTAATGTCAATCAAACACAAGACACAAGACTCCTCTGTCTGGTGGCATTTTTACTGCTGAGAGATGATTAAATGAGATTTCAGGTGAACTAAAAAAGCTTCTGCACCACAAATAGGTAATGCTACACAGGTATTTTTCACTTATCCTGTCTGATTAAACCTCTTCTTATAACTGTGTAGCTGTATACAGATTGAGTACTTTAGACAACTTCCTGTTTTCTCACCCCAGTTTGATTAACCTGCAAAACATCAGGAGACTCTTTAGCCAATCTGAGAGCAATGGTGTCATTTAGGAGCTACTGATTGTTTATATTTCTGCTATTTCTGCTTTTTCAACTGCATAGTGAAATCACAGAGGTGGAGAAATGTTGCATGGTTGCAGTGATTGCCAGAGCAAAATGAAACTTTTTTTTATATTATCTCAAAGAGTAAATGAGATGTTTGTGTTTTGCACTGATGAGCAACACATTTTTGAGACTATTCCAAGCTTTTGCATCCTTTTCTTGTCTTCTAGCAGAGTTTTATCTCTTGCTGATAACAGTTGAGATCATCATTTGTCATTTTAATATCTATTTCCTCATGTTTTATCTGTACAGCTCTAAAGGGAGAATCTTTTTTTTTTAAGAGGCCTCTATAACATTTCTTTATCAGTAAAGTGGATTACTGTTATAGAGACAATAACTGTAGCTGTAGCATGAAAGCATTTCAATAATACTCTTTTGATTATATGAAGAAGTGATCTTAATCTGCTCGTGTATGAAAGATGGTGTGTGAGCTGAGAGGGATTTAAGACCCCCCCCCCCCCCACCTCCCCACACACACAAACACATTTTGATTAATAATACTCCATCTTTTAATTCAGATTTACGGCAGTTGTCACTCTAAGCTACTTCAATATTTAGAATAAAGTCTTAGCGCTAAAGATAAAAGGGAATTGAAACTTACAGTCAATCTCTGACGGGTATCCACATAACACAACCTGCTATAAATACACATGATGCGCTCATGACCTGTTTTCATGATGAGTGACGGATGTAGTCACATGCTCCAGACGTTAGTTCAAACTGGGTCAGGGGCAGCTGTCCAGAAATTACATAAACTTTGACCAGGTTTTGTAACAACATCACATGGTAACCTTTCAAGGCGTGTACCGTATGAAATATGAGTAATAATAGGGTCAATTAAAGTTCAAAGAAACTGCAGCCTGATGTAAAGCCTGGGATAAAATGAGGATTGAGCTGATTTAACCCTCCTGTTGTCCTAGAGTCAAGGAAGGAAGGGAGGAAAGGAGGGAGGGAAGGAGGGAGGGAGGAAGGAAGGAAGGAAGGAAGGAAAGGAGGGAGGAAGGAAGGAAGGAAGGAAGGATGGAGGGAGGAAGGAAGGAAGGAAGGAAAGGAGGGAGGAAGGAAGGAAGGAAAGGAGGAAGGAAGGAAGGAAGGATGGAGGGAGAAAGAAGGAAGGAAAGGAGGGGGGAATGGAGGAAAGAAAGGGGGAAGGGAGGAAGAAGGAAGGAAAGGAGGAAGCAAAGGAGGAAGAAGGAAGGAAAGGAGGGAGGAAGGAAGGAAAGAAAGGGGGGAGGAAGGGAGGAAGAAGGAAGGAAAGGAGGGAGGAAGGAAGGAAAGAAAGGGGGAAGGAAGGGAGGAAGAAGGAAGGAAAGGAGGAAGCAAAGGAGGGAGGAAGGAAGGAAGGAAGGAAGGAAGGAAGGAGGAAAGGAAAGAAGGAGGGACAGAAGGAAGGAAGAAAGAGTCAATTTGACCCAGGAGGACGATACGAGGGTTAAGCATATAAATAAGGATGGCTATTTCTTTTCTTTTTTTTTGCAGTGTGTACACTTGACCTAATCTCTGCTGGCAGAGGCTGTCCACTTCTTTTGGAGATGGTTGTTGTTGTTATGCAACTTCCTTTACGGTGAAATGTCCTCCAGATACCGGACCTGTCTATATCTGTTCTGAGCTGACTAACATCCTTATACAACACCTGTGCCACGGCTTTTCTTATGCTATGAAGCACAAAGCCCGATTCAGACAAGGCAGAGTTCAGTTTATAACAGACTGCTCAAACTGTAGCAGGTTGTGGTGGTGGTGGTGGTGGTGGTGGGGGGGGGGGTTGGGGTAATTAATTTGGAGCTGAAATGGGTAGTTGGAGCATGAACAGTGTTTGCCACCGTGATTGAACAAAGAGTGAGATAAAAAAGGAAAGTTTCACTTTACGGACAGGAAGTCCAAAATAATAGAGCACATGCTTTTTTTGATTTACTGTTATTTTTATACTGTTATAAAGTTAGATGTTTTACTCCATGCAAGTCAAAAAGCCCTTCAGCCTGATTTCAAAGTTACCTCTAGTTCCTCCTCTTGAACGCATTATATTGTTCACACATGCTTCTCTGTCTGTGCTGTAGTCTTTTTTTTCTGATAAGGTTGTTTCATGGGTTATTCATGTTGTCCACTTATATATTTCAGATTGGATTCTGGCTCGAATATGTACGGATATATTTGAGAAGTTTCCATGTAGTGTAAAAAATGGAAGGAAGGTAGGAGGTGAGGAAGGTAGGAAGGAGGAAGGAAGGAAGGAAGGTAGGAGGGAGGAAGGAAGGAAGGAAGGTAGGAGGGAGGGAGGAAGGAAGGAAGGAAAGAAGGTAGGTTGGAGGGAGGGAGGAAGGATGGAAGGGAGGAAGAAAGACGGTAGGAGGGAGGGAGGAAGGAAAGGAGGGAGGAAGGAAGATAGATAGGAGGGAGTGCAGGAGGGAGGAAAAATAAGAGAAAGAGGAAGGAAAGGAAGAAAGAAAGGGGGATCGAGGAAGGAAAGAGAGAAGGAGGGAGGGAGGGAGGTAGGACAGATGGAAGGAAGGAAGGCAAGGAGGGAGGGAGGGAGGAAAGAAGGAAAGAAGGAACAGTCAAAAAAAGAAGGGGTCAGTTTGACCCGGGAGGACGACACGAAGGTTAATTTTCTTTCTCCATTGCATTATGGGAATATTGTGTCCATCCACAGCTCAATCAAAAACAGGGACCTTTTACTCACTTAATTTGTTCACTTTTCCAGTTTTAACACATTATGAACATACTCAAAACCTGCTAATGATGTCATGTGCTAATTTACATATCTGAGACAACATGACTTAACTGCATATATACTTGATTTTTTTTGTAAAGAAAAGTAAAGAAAATGAAGAAGGAAAGAAAGAAACCTTCCTGACTTCCTAACTAGCCTTCTCATTAGCCTGCATGTCACACAAAGCTAATAGAGGAGCTGTCTCTTTTGTGGACTTTAATTGGCAGTGAAAGCTAAAACAGCAAACCACAGATCACTAATTAGACATTGTGTAGATGCACTGCAAAATACAACTTGACTTTTCAGGGGGTGCAGGATCAAAAGGGAGGGATCGGAGGGGTCAAAGGGTCCCAGGTCTCAGTTTGGTTGTAAACATGGAAATCTAACTTGGCTGGGTTATCTGTAGGGCAGGCCAGCCTCCGTCATCTAGATAATAACCCAGTTTTTCCTCAGATGTCACAGACCAGTAGTCTCCCAGTGGTCCTCCTTTATCACCAGTGCTGTAGTTATGGGATGTCACAGGTCAGAGGTCACAGGTAGCAGCACTGCTTTGAGGTCCAAGTCCCCAAAGCAATTATCTGATGAGTGGAGAGGAAACTGCTGACGAGCACAGCGGATGTTGTAATGTATGTTTATTGCGTTCTTTAGTGTGTCATCCTTCCTTTTTTGTTGCTCCTTCCTTTCTTTCAGTTTCTCTCTTACTCTAAATCTTTCATAGTGGACAGTTTGCATCAGTCATTTTAATGTTAATAATAATAATAATACATTTTATTTATAACGCGCTTTTACAAGTGCTCAAAGACGCTTTACAAAGGACATAAAAAATATGGAATAAAGTGGAGTAAACAATGTAGGAGGTTAAAAAAAGACGAGAAATGAAAAGAGGATAAAAGAAGAGTTTACAGGTTAAAAGCCAGTTTAAAAAGGTGTGTTTTAAAGAGTGATTTGAAGGTATGGGGGTCTGTACAGTCTCTGATGGGTTTGGGGAGTGAATTCCAGAGGGTGGGGGGCGGCAGTGGAGAAGGCTCTGTCCCCCCAAGTTTGGTGCTTGGTCCGAGAGGGTAGGGCAAGGAGAGGGGCAGTAGTGGTGGAGCAGGTCTGTGAGGTAGGTGGGGGCCAAGTTGTTAAGTGATTTGTGGGTGAGCAGGAGGATTTTGAATTGTATTGCAACTTGTTTATGTTTGCTTCATCAACATTTTTTCCAGTCCTGGTTATGCTGTTTTTATGCATTACTCTGTTACTAGTCATTAACTTTGTCGATCTTCACCCACCCAATCTGCATTTACAAATTAAGTGCTGTTCACATATGGGAGCATCAACAGTCTTTTACAGGTGTGCAAAATTTTTGTGCAAGCAAATCTTTGTCATCTGCTGCAATGACTGGATTCATGACGCAGCTTTAGATCTCAACCCCTCAGAATAGATCTGCTTCACTGCTCAAATAACAAAATCATTAAGAGGTACACGTCAATTGAGCTAATTTGTGCCGTTTGACATGATGCACTGAAGACAGAAACTGACATTGTAGCCTAGGTGACAGAGAAACTCAACACTTTTCTCTAAAACCGTTAATGGATTTGACAGTCAAATAGGATTACTTCATATTCAGGGTATTTGTGGACAGCCTGCTAGTAGCTGCAGCCTTATTTAATAATGATTAAAAAAAAAAACTTATAACAGGCTTTTCTTATTACAGCTCTCACCGCTTCTCCCTCCATAATTCCTAAAAAGCAAACTGAGCAGATGACCTTTACCACAATCTGTTCTTCCTTTTCAATTAGTCTCTGCAATGCCCCATAAATGATTCATGCAACTCGGCCCGAGCTTGTATTAATAACTAATAAGGATAAGTGATATGAGGGAACGGCTAGCTCGCTGCCGCAGCAGAGGGTCAAAAAGCTCCGAGATTACAACGGTCACGCCGAGGCAAAATGTCTATTCCCAAAAGCAGAGGGGGCCATCTGATCAAGAGCGAAAGTTCTGCTGGTATTATCCAAGCAGCTTGTAAATTATATTGGTCATTACGTGGCTTTTTGGTTTAGGGAATTATTCATGCTGGGATGGTCTGCTGCAGCCCTGATAACTCCTGTATGCAAACTTCTACAGTAAAAAGGAGGTTGTGTTCGGAAATATGAGTTGATCTCTTGATCCTCTGGCTAGATAATGCAAACTGCTTGCAACCTCCAGGATTTAATCGGTCAAATCCCTCTTTTCACTAATATGGCTTAAGAGGATTTCCTCTATACGTTATTATTGCATCAGGCAGGGTCATTTCCTGAGAAGAGATAATTTCCGTTTTTTCTCTTTTTTTAATCCGAGCATCATATGTTTGACTATTCAGATAAAAATATGTTCAAGATTTCTTCCTCCTCGCCCATCATCGGCACTTAAAGGCACACACACTCCTACACAGAATCGAACACACCCCACCTCGACCAAAAAAGAAGAACAAACACAACAGCTAACGTGGCGGCATCAAAGTGGCCTTTCCCATTGATTTCCTGTTTCTGTGTCACAGAGAAACAGGTTGGCTAATAGGGCTGAGTTATGCAACAGCATGCAGCTGTGGGCTTTTACCCATAAATCCCTGCCAGTGCTCAACTTGAGGAGATTAAAGTTGAGCGAATGCCCACCCTGACAGCAGCAGCAGCAGCAGCAGCACATGGAAGTGGGCGCTGCAGGGTCAGTTATTTTTCACTCCGCTTGAAAAGTGAGAGGAGGTTTTGGAGCTTTACTTTTAAGTTTGGGACTTGTTCTTCAGATGCAGGGAGAGTTTTTTTTTAAGGAGCAGAAGTGCATAGAAACAATATAATAGGAAGGATTTCTCTGGGCTGCAGTTTATTTTGTGGTTTAATTTCAAGAGCTGTGGATGCTAATCATAAGAGAGCTGAATCAACAGTCTGTAAAAAATCACTTATGTTTGTTCTCCTAATTTATCAATGCAAACAGAAAGGAAATATTTGCTTCTGGCTTGATCTCCAGACTTGTAAATGCTTGGGTGCAAAGACTGTTGATTGTATGCTTGGCTAGCAGAGCTCTCTAATCTAGTTATTTCTCAGCATGTCGAGACTATATGACCACATAGAGGAACACTATGCATAGAGGAGATCGGGCTCTTTGTTCATCTGACTTGCAAAGGGAAGCACTTTTATTCTGCTCTGTTGGCTCTTCTTGTATTCAAAGTTTCAATTTTAATTAGCCTGTACGTGCCGCCAACATTCAGGTCCACATTAAATGCAGATGACTACCATTACTCTCAGCAAAGGCACCTGTCCCGCCGTAATAAATTTGGATTTTTTATTAGCGTCATTATTTTCCCTCCCCGTGTCGCCAGTTTGCTCTCGAGCTTCAATGCCTTCGGCTCAGCAGGTTTGGGCTCGGCTGCCGCTCGGTGCCAGAAGATTGATTTGTTTTACCTTGTCGGATTGGTCGTTTCTGACAGACGATTGCTCAGTAGCGGGACAATAATGTTGGTTAGTTTGTAGTGTTAAAAAAGGTCTCCGTCACAGGTCATTTAGTATCACCGCAGTCAATCATACTTATGTGTTAAAGCTTCTTACGCATATTTATCAAACTGAGCTGCAGCTAAATCCCAGGTGAAGTAAAGATGGAGTCCAAATGTATACAAGCAAGCATAATAAGAATATTTGAACCCAAAATAGCTCATAGCCTATTTTAATGGCAAATTTAACACACAAAGTCTGAAAAATATCAAATTAGGTCATGATAATAGAGGTAATACTAAGTTATTATCGAAGAACCAGCAAAGAAACCAATCAAAAATGACTTGTTGATTGATAAACTGCAAATAAATAGTTCCTACTGTAGATACAATGTGAATACAACCCTTCCTCTCCTTTTTAAAAGTAACTATTGGTGCACCCTTGAGCAAAGCATTTATCCCACAGTTGCTCGGCATGTCTACCTCTGTGGTTGAGAGTAAATGCAGTGAATTTGTTACGCTGATTATGTTTAGCTTGGTCGACAGGTGTCTCGAGCTATCTGGTTGCTGATCTCCTGCTCGGTCTCGGCTTCACCACATTCCACCTTGTTGCCTGAATTTAAATCCTCCAAAAAACTGATAAGATCCGCCTGTTGAAGTGGACATGGTCTGATTTACTGTCAGATGTTTAACATGGTTGAAGTTCCAAAGTCTTGAAGTGAATATATGTAAAAATTGTTCCCTGAAAGCCAAAAGTTAGTCTTTTTCTTTTTATAGTTACCTCTATTTCTTTCTCGTGATGCCATCAGACATCACAAATGGCTGTCTGTTAATGTTGTCCGCTCATATTTCAGATCAGATTTAGGCTCAAACATGTACTGACATATTTGAGAAGTTTCAATTTTGAGTAAAAGAAGTAAATGGTAAATGGACTGTACTTATATAGCAGTTTTTTTTTTGGCTTTTTTGACCACTCAAAGCTCTTTTTACACTACATGTCACATTCACCCATTCACAATTTGGGGTTAAGTATCTTTGCCCAAGGAAGCATCGACTGCCGATCTTTCGATTGGTGGACAAGCACTCTAACCTTCTAACCTCCTAACCCCCTAACCCTCTAGTCTAACCCTAACCCTCTAACCCTCTAACCCCCTAACCCTCTAACCCTAACCCTCTAGTCTAACCCTAACCCTCTAACCCTCTAACCCTAACCCTCTAGTCTAACCCTAACCCTAACCCTCTAACCCCCTAACCATCTAACCCCCTAACCCTTTAACCCTAACCCCCTAACCCTAACGCTCTAACCCTTTAACCCTCTAACCCTAACCCTCTAACCCTAACCCCCTGACCCTAACTCCCTAACCCCTTAACCCTCTAACCCTAACCCTCTAACCCTAACGCTCTAACCCTCTAACCCTCTAACCCTAACCCTCTAACCCTAACCCTCTAACTCTAACTCCCTAACCCTCTAACCCCAACCTCCTAACCCTAACCCTCTAACCCCCTAACCCTAACCCCCTAACCCTAACCTCCTGAGCCACAGCTGCCCTGAAGTGAAATCTTACTACTATTGTTCGTTTGGGAGGACAGACAGAGGCTGAATCAAAGGGCTGCATAGAGGGCCAATATAATATAAATAAGCAGTTTTCTTCAACTTCAAATCATGCATATATCCCAATAAAGCCCCAGAATAATAAATACATACTTAGAAATCCGCATGATACTTCTCCTTTAAGGTTCCTAGTTCTGGTTCATGTAATTCAAGGTATACTTGGATGTGCAGTATTTTCCCTCTCAGCCACAAAGCGTCATTACTGCTGAGGCGTGATGGGTATTTCCCATCCCAGGATGTAACCAGAAACCTCAAAGAGTCCCTTCAGAAACCTACAGTATGCGTTGTGTAACAGACCTTACGTTTGAGGGTTTGTTACTATTAATTGAGTCGGAGGTTGTTATAGAGAAGGGGGAAGTAGGATCATTCAACTTTCCCTTGAAAACCAATGACCATATTATTTTTCCTTCCCAAGACCATAAAATTATCCCAGTGTAGTAAATCTAAACCTGCTGATCAAAACCAATGATAACTATGTCTTACTGTGTCTTGTTGTCTGTATGAAAGTAACAAAACCCCTTTTCCTTTTTCTTCTTTTTCAGCCAATATTTGGGACATTAACCAATGAGAGAACGCTGCTTGACAACAGACTGGTGAGTCACCTCTATATGAACTTGTTAAAACTCCATTATGACGCTTTCAAAGTCAGGACATCTGGGTTTTGAGGGATGAAGTTGGTTTTTAATTGAAAAACAGCAAATTTTAATTAACCCAAAATTCCTGAGGATAAAAAGTCCCTAAAGCAGCAACAGATCTGTGTGTATGTGTGTGTGTGTGTGTGTGTGTGTGTGGGTTATTGTTTTTAAGAGTCTACCCTCTAAATATGGTGGAGTTTTTGTTCATATTAACACAGATTTTTAAGTGATGTCCTCTTTCAACGACATCCTCCTGCATGACAGATGGCAAAAATCTTGTCTCTTTGTTGACGATGCCACGTTTTGATGAAACATAAAGACTTCCTTGGTCTCTCTGTTGTTGTTGTTGTTGTGAAATGCAAAATGGTTGATGGCAGACGTCACAGAAAGCCAATTAACCAGCAACAAAGGAAATTATTAAGCTGCCTGGTTGTTTGCCTGGCTAGATCTATCAGAGGAGGGGAGTCTGTGGTGAGCCTCTGCCAACTGGCACATGACTTATTTAATTACTTAGCCCAGCGGCACTGAAAGAAGCTGGCAGATTTATGGATTCGTCTATTTTCCATTTATCAGAAAACAATAAAAGTGTCCCTTTATGCCTCATCTCAAAAGCACCCTTGGGCTCTGTGTGACCATTAAGCGAGATCTTCCTGCTCTGTCTATATAGGCCTCTGGTTTTTCTCTAAGTGATAGACTGCAGCAGGTGGGTGGGCGGTCCAGTGTCGATTCACAGGTACAATATGTGTTGGAAGAGTCTAATCGTTAAAGACTGTTTAAACCCTTTGAGACTGTGAAGAGCAAAACCTGGTCCGAAGCCAGACTGGATTATTGATGTTTGGTAGCATTAGTTTTGGTGGATGGTGTCCAAGTTTTTCAGCTGCTCTGAGGAACAAAGTCAGGAACTTCAGTCTTCATTTAGAGTTGGGATTGTTAATGTCAGGAAGGATGGGGAAGTCTAAAACCTCTTTAACCCTTACATACTGTTCATATTCTACATTCCCAGCTTGTTCCCCTCATAAAAAGTGTCTATATAAAATGTTGGAGCACATATCTGTTTAGAAAGCATCAATAGTCGATCTCACTGATCAATTAATGTGATTAAACCTTCATTAATGTTTCAGAGAGCAGAGAGAGTGTATTTATTAGCTTTTACACCACTCATTTTTGGAGGAAAAACACCTACTATCACTCAGTATCATGTCCTATTTTACCTAAGACATGAAAATATAACACAGCAATAACGATTTAAATGTTATTTTATATAGAAAGTGAAAATGACAATAACTTTATGAACTGTGGGGTTTATTGTAAAACCATTAGAGCCATCAGTCTTCACTGCTACATCATAAAAATAAATCCTCATAACTACTATCTTATTAAAACTATTAACTATTAATTTAACAAAAAGCCATGTCAATAGATACGGGTCAAATTTGAGCCCAGAACAGTCTCAATGGATAAACATTTGTAGCTCCTAATACAAAAGTATAACATTTTAAAATATTAAAATTTTTGTACATTGTAGGTCACTTTAGGAAAAGTCATCAAATTTCAAAATAAAAGACAGTCTTACACAGAAAACAGTTCATATTCTCCCCTTGTTGTACAAAGCACTTTATGGTCTCCATAGTACATATCAGCATATAATCCCAATTTTGGGGTTTCACAGAATAGCTGACTATGAAGACTAGTAGTTGACACTGTGCACTGTTGTAATCATAGACTATTGGTTTAATAGCAAAGTAAAGAACTACTTAACCCTCCTGTTGTGCTCGAGTAGGAAGGAAGGAAGGAAGGAAGAAGGAAGGAAAGGAGGAGAGAAGGAAGGAAGGAAGGAAGGGAGGGAGGAAGGAAGGAAGGAAGGAAGGGAGGGAGGAAGGAAGGAAAGAAGGAGGGGAGGAAGGAAAGAAGGAAGGAAGGAAGGAAGGAAGGAGGGAGGGGAGGGAGGAAGGAAGGAAAGAAGGAGGGGAGGAAGGAAAGAAGGAAGGAAGGAAGGAAGGAAGGAGGGAGGGGAGGAGGGGAGGAAGTAAGTAAGGAAGGAAGGAGGGGAGGAGGGGAGGTAGTAAGGTAGGAAGGAAGGAAGGAAGGAGGGAAGGAAAGGAGGGAGAAAGGAAAAGAGGAAGGGAGGGAAGGAAGGAAAGAGGAAAGGAAGGAGGGAAAGAAGGAAGGAAGGAAGGAGGGAGGGGAGGAAGGAAGGGAGGAAGGAGGGAAGGAAGTAAGGAAGGAAGGAAAGGAGGGAGAAAAGAAAAGAGGAAGGAAGGAGGGAAGGAAGGAAGGAGGGAGGGAGAAAGGAAAAGAGGAAGGAAGGAAGGAAGGAAGGAAGGAAGGAAGGAAGAGTGAAAACAGATGGGTCAATTTGACCCGGGAGCACGACAGGAAGGTTAATCAGTTTAGCATGTGGTGTTTTTACCGCTGTCAAAATGGGTCAAATTGGACCTGAACGGTATGTAAGTGTTAATACAAGTTCATCACATTAAGTAATTGTATGGTTGACTGTCAGTGTTGCATCACCAAGGAGACAATAATCACTTTAACAATAGTTGAAATACAGTATAGATGTGTTTTCCATCTGATCATAACTGAATATACAGCCGGTTTAATGGCTGTTATATTTCTTTTCTTAATAAACTGATAAATAAATGAGCCTTGAAGAGCAACAGAAACATTTATCTTGTTCATCTCTAATATTTATCTGTTGTCTTGTCTTGTTTTGATAGACCTGTCAATCAATATGTAAGTGGAGGCGGGTTCAAGTCCTGTTTCACTGGAAAATAAAATCACATTACCGAAGCTAAAGATGCTCTAAGTGACATTTTAGCGGGGCCATTATCCAGTTGTTGTCTCGTGTAATTGAAGACTTGTCAATCATAGTTTGAGAGGTAGCGAGGTCCAGGGCTGCGTCTGGGGAACTGAAATGATTAAGCAGTCTGTCGGCAACTTCTGCGAGGAATGATTGTGCCATTATGTTATCACACTGTCATCCTCTACACTGTAAAACCCGACAAGTTAATTTAACTCAAAAGATTCGTTGAAACTGATTACATTGAAAATTTTAAATTCTATTAGTCAATTTTTAATTAAGTTATTTTTACTCAGTATTTTGTTTTCAGAGTACTGTAAAATTTACCTTTTAACAGAAACCATTTAATTTCTCAGTGTAAATACAATTTCAGAGGCTTTTCTATCATGTAGGGGAAAACATTAGTAATTTTGCGGACTACTCTACACTGTAGAAGTTCTATTGATTTTTTTTTTTTTTTTTTTTTTTAATTAAAGAAACATACTTTGTCAAGTACTTTTTTACTAGGTAATTTTAAGTGACACATACTCAATTAAGTTATTTTTACTCAGTATTTTGTTTTCAGAGTACTAATAAAAATTGAGTGTAGCTAATTTGTATTACCTTTTAACAGAAACCATTTAATTTCTCAGTGTAAATACAATTTTAGAGGCTTTTCTATCATGTAGGGTGGGGGGAAATCGTAATTTTGATATTTTCAGAACAAAATCCATCGTAAAATTGAGGACCACTGTCATAAAATATACTAAATATTAACTTCAATTCCACTAATGATAATAACAACAATAATACTAAAGCCTGACTCCTAGTTTCCACTATAGTTATACAGTAGTTTCCAATTCAACGTGGGTGTCAAGGACTAAAAAACAGGTTTAAACCCTAATAATTGAATGATTGACTGGTTTTAGTCCCCTATTGTAGCTGTATGAACAGCTTTTTATCCCTGCAACATTTAAGGATAGAGGTAAAAGAAAAGCTGTGAAGATTTTTAAGGAGCCAGAAATATTAGAAGGAAAACCAATGAGTTTATTTTTAGCCTAATCCTTGGCAGTAAAGGCGGCTTTCTTGTGAAGTGGTTAAAAACAAATCTGAACAGATTCAAATTCATTAAGTGAAAATAGCTTAAAATAAGCTATAAAATCCCTGTCACACATCGCCTCGCTGCATATGCACACCCATCAGGAGGTCACGAATCAAACAGTTTAAGGTTCACAGGCTCAAACTATTGAGAGTCACCACATTGGATAATACCAGGGCTTTCTTTCTGGCTGGTTTGCAGATAATCCACTCAAGGTTCATTTCCCTTTTTCCTGAAGAACTATAGGTGCGTTTTTCTCTTTCCTCTCTCTGACTGAAATCTCCTCTGGATTTCGCATCGGCCTCTCCTCAGATGTGTTAAAGGCACAGGTGGGATCGGGGCAGGCGCTAGCTGAGGGATTATGCTAACATTATGCACGGCGGAACAATAGGGCTCTCAGTGGGATGGGCAGCCGGAGAAGACAGCCGCCATGATCCACCACAGACAGCTTAACTCTCATGCATCGGAGGCTTTGTGGAATTAATCCAATAATAAGGCCAGAATTGTGACTAAATCCTAATTGATTTTTTTCACCCTTATGGACATTGTATTCATCGTGGCGTAGTGGATAAACCTCAACATGCAGCTGCGTCTCACTCTGATCATGAACCTTTTCATATAAATTAACTTAAGAGGTGAAACCAAGACTGTTGTTTTTGGCATTTGGTTAAGCAGACTATTGCATACTTAACATGTACAGTGTCTGTTTACTGGCTCTAATATTAAATAAATAGTTGTATGCCCCTTTACTTTCTTTCCTAAAGTGAGATGAAAAGATCTCTCTCTCTCTTTTATGTCTGCATGTTCAGCCTGGGTTAGAAGCTTGAACCATCAAATATCAAAATAATTGCCAATTCCTATTCGATTATTGACTATTACTACTATTATTACTATTACTGTTACTATTACTATTACTATTACTGACTTCTGATCGATTAATTGACTAATCATTGAAGTTTTACAGTATACAACATTTCAACTGAATCTAAGCGCAATCAAACTTTGCTGTTGAAGATCTCAGACTAGTAAATGTGTACACTGTCTGTATACTGGCTGTAATATTAAAGCATGCCTCTTCACTTTCTAACCCTCAGAAGCTTGAACCAATGAGTTGCAAATAAGTTAAGTTTCATTTTTGCTTAGAAAATCAATGAAGAAGTTAACTGAATATCAAAGTAGTAGTTGCCAATTACTAATCGATTAATTGACTTATCATTGAAGTTTTATAGTATACAGCATTGCAACTGAATCTAAGAGCAATCATTTATGGTATATTAATGCATTATATATGTACATAGGTGCAAAATAGACAACTAGAGGGTGAAATTTGCTGTTGAAGATCTCAGACTCCCCCTTCACTTTCTTTCCTAAAGCTAGCTGAAAAGATGAATCCCTCTCTCATGTCTGTGTAGAAGCTTGAACCATTAAATAAGTTTCATTTTTGCTCAGAAAATCAATGAAGAAGTTAACTGAATATCAAAGTAGTTGCCAGTTACTAATAGATTAATTGACTAATCATCAAAGTTTTACAGTATACAACATTACCATTGAATCCAAGAGCAATCATGTTATGGTTCATCAAGATATAACATACTTATATAGGTCCAAATAGATACCCAAGGCATAAACTTTGCTGTTGAAAACCTCTCTGAAGATCTCAGAAGTTGCATAAAAGCCTGCACCAATGTGGCAGCATTTTAGACTAACAAGGATATAAATACACAGCAAATCCGGGTTGATTTAAATTGCTATTAAAAGCAAATCAAATTCAAAACACCAAAATTAAAAATGTCTTTACATCTCTGTTTGAACCAGCCGCTCCGCATATTTCATGTTATTGAGATTATACAAGCAGCGGTTTTCTTAAAAAATTGTGTGGAATCTCAAGATGCACATGAAAGCCGAAATCAATCACAGCAACATCTGATATGCAGCCTGACACGAATAAGTCTTTGATGCTGCTGCTATTAACTTGACGGCTGCTTTAATTCAGAGACAGATAATTTACTGCAGTCATTTGTCAACAGTCATGTAGCTCTTTGATTTTAATTAAAGATGAATAAACAGACGAATAAAACAGCACCACAAATGGCTTGTCATGGATCGGGAGCCTTTTGACCGTTAATAGGGGTTTGGTTTCCCATGGCAACGCAATAAGGATGCCGCCTGAGGAAGCAAATACTGTGAATCTTAATGAAGGCTGTGGGTCTTTTGGTAACGAGGAGAGAGAGACTGAGTGTTTTAAAGACTTCTTCGTCCATGTTTACTTTTAAAAGTTGAGAAGGAAAGTTCATTTTTGGCCTCGGAAAGAGCAGATGATACACTCAAAAGCTGCAGAACTGCCTCTAAATGGACTTTGTTGTGAACTTGTTTAGTCAATTCCTGTTTTCAAGGTAAAATATTGACTCTCAGTGTTAAGAAATTACTTTTTTTGTCTTCAGTGTGTCAGAAAATGAAAGAAAAATGGTCATTTATATAGAGTTCACAGAGCTCTTCATCTTAAGTGTTTAATCAACAATCCATATTTACTCAAGTAAGTAGGAAATCGTCATATCTATGGTAGAAGTGGTGTTGGAGAAGTGGGATGACATCACTCTTATGTCTCTTTCTTAAAGTATAAAGCTAGAGCCAGGTGGAGATTACATTAGATTAGCTTACAGAAAACTCTCTAAAGCTCACTTGTTAAACATTAAATCTTCTTTTGTTGAGCTTTAGAGGTACCAACAATCCTACTTCTTAATTTGTGAGAGAACCAGGCTAGCTGTTTCCCCTCGTTTCCAGTCTTTATACTAAGTTTGGGGCTAATCATCTCCTCCAAACTCCATAGCTAATGTCTCTGTCTTATGTCTCTGCACAAACATAATACAGCTGTACAGAAGGAAAGTGAATAAGTATTATAGATAAAACAAGGACAAGTAGCATATCCTCACATTTAAGAAGCTAGAAGTACTGAATACTTGGCATTTTTGGATATCACACTCATGTCTCTGTCTTAAAGCTAGCTATAGAGCTAGGTGGAGGTTACATTAGATTAGCATACAGAAAACATGCTTACGAGCGCCTCTAAAGCTCACTTGTTAAACATTAAATCTTCTTTAGTTTATTAGTGAGCTTTTAGAGCTACTGACAATCTTACTTTTTAATTTGTGAGAGAGCCAGGCTAGCTGTTTCCCCTTGTTTCCAGTCGTTATGCTAAGTTCAGGGCTAATCATCTCCTCCAAACTCCATAGCTAATGTCTCTGTCTCAAAGTATAAAGCTAGCTATAGAGCTAGAGGTGGAGGTTACATTAGATTAGCATACAGAAATCATGCTTACGAGCGCCTCTAAAGCTCACTTGTTAAACATTAAATCTTCTTTAGTTTATTAGTGAGCTTTTAGAGCTACTGACAGTCTTAATTTGTGAGCGAGCTAGCTGTTTCCCCTTGTTTCCAGTCTTTATGCTAAGTTCGGGGCTAATCACCTCCTCCAAACTCTATAGCTAATGCACAAACATGACCGGTTGTATCGATCTTCTCATCCAACTTTCAGAAGGAAGGTGAATAAGTATTGTAGGTAAAACAAGGACAAGCAGCAAATCCTCACATCTAAGAAGCTAGAAGTATCTTTGCATGAGAAGTTGGATGATATCACACTCATGTCTCTGTCTTAAAGTATAAAGCTATAGAGCTAGAGGTGGAGATTACATTAGATTAGCATACATAAAACATACTTACGAAGGCCTCTAAAGCTCACTTGTTAAGCATTAAATCTTCTTTAGTTTATTAGTGAGCTTTAGAGCTACTGACAGCTACTGAGCTACTTCTTCTTAACTTTAGAAAGAGCAAGGTTAGCTGTTTCCCCTTGTTTCCAGTTTTTATGCTAAGCTAAACTAATCATTATTTCTCTCAAATGATTAATTGATGATACAAAATTGTTGTTCTTGTGGATTAACTGACCAATTTGTCATTTCAGCACTAGTAGGAATCACTGTTGATCTGCTATTTAGCATTTTGCTCAAAGGCACTTGACCAGATGCCCGTTGGTTTGTTTAGAGGAACTGAACTTGCATTTGCCCCCACTCAAATCTGTTTATATGTTCTTACTCTCACTTCATTGAAGAATTTGATCTCTTCACCATTTGTTAAGGTCAAACACTCAGAGCATCCGTTACATAACCACTGCAGAGAAAGGTATGATCAGTATGCTGTAAGTGAACAATGTGTGATTAATTCCTAAATCCAGGCTGGTTGTGTAAGCCTGATAGAAGAGCTCTGGTTATGTAAACGTGTTTCTCAAAGAAATCAGAAGCTGAAGTGCACTCCTCCAGACTCCTGACCTTCCTCCAACATCAGCAACCCCACCGCTGTGAAGATGGACGCCGGCCAAAAACCGGAGTGCAACAATTCTTCCTCCTCTGTCCATTTGTGTCTGTGTAACAAACACAAATGCAAATGCAGCAGGAAAGCGCTCACTGAGTGTATTAAACAGCAGTAACTGCCAAATAAAGTGACACACCCGAGACACTGAAGTATGCATCAGTCAAGAAGTCCTGGTTACACAACATGCAAACACACACATGCAACCTAATAAACTAGTAATTTAGTTAAGTGATGGCTGATGCAAATGTCATGACCTCCTATAAACTGCTTGGCTGCATTCATGTTGTTAAACTAGATGCAGTCTGACTGAGTAGTGTCTGAATTTCCCTTCATGGAGGTTAATTTGATTAATGAACACTGTCTTTGATATATTTTCTGGGCATTTTTGATGCTGCACTGTCAGATACTTTATGGATTTTTCCTTCAGCCCCAGACAGCCGCTACTGTCCATTAATTTCTGTGTAGCTTTAAAATCAATTAGCAGCTCCAACTCACTTTTGAGCAGTTTAAAGGTGCATTCATTGATATTTCTTGACCGCTTTAAGGCAACACAATAAGCTGTCACCTTAAAAAGATATGGCTGCAGATGTATTAGCAAACAAGTGATGTCAAAATTCATTACAAAACATGTTTGTATCCAGTAGATGAATGTACAAAGTCCAATATTCACTCTCTTTTCAGCTCTAGTTTGGTCTCCACCAGCTCCTGAGTAGGGGCGGATGAAAAGAGTCACATAAAAATTGTGTATTTTTATCTTCTACGATTTTGAATTGATTCACAAATTGGTCACAAATGTCAAAATCGACAATCATCACGTTGAAAGAATGAAAAAGGCCGAACTATACTACGAAATCTGTTCAACACCCAGCCAGTTATCTTATAGTTAATCTTCAAAAAAGGCAAGTCTTTGGGCAACTTTTTATGTTTTAATTAATGACTAACGTTTGATGAACCTTAAATATACTGTTAATAGTCTTTTTTTTAAAATCTTCTACGATTTTTGAATTGATTCACAAATTGGTCACTAATGTCAAAATCGACAAACATCACATTGAAAGAATGAAAAAGTATAAACTATACTATGTCTTTAAGTCTTTGGGCAGCTTTTTCTTTTTTTAACTAATGACTCTAACGTTTGATGAACCTTAAATATACTGTAAATCCTTTCTCTGCCCTTATCCAGACTCTTTATGTTAGCAGAGTGAAGCAGCAGTACTCCAGCAGTAACAAACAAGATAAGCTGACCAATGCACACTGCAGCATTAAACAACTTAAACTCTCTGGTGGGATGAAGATAATAACTTTGTGCTTACTCAGTTTCATCTCAAAAAACATTGGACAGCGATGTCTTTCCCCCAGAGAGAGAGAGCCGCTGCAGCAGAGACATAACTTTAATAACAACACAGTGAAGTAATCCTCCACCTCTCCTTTAATCCACAACGAACACACCAGCTTCTATTTTTACAAAAGACATTAAACCAGTGATGTTGGTCAGTAAATTACATTTTCATTTTGTTATTCTCCTACAAGAGGATGAAGACTGTAAGATACTTTCTAGTTGGTGTAGCTAACATTTTTAAAAATAAAACAGCTGAGACCTGTCACACACTTTTCTCTGCTGACGGTGACTCATGCTTCATATTGGATTTCAGTGGACTAAGAACACAGATGAATCATTTGGCACAAAGTGAACTGGAGTAAGAGGCACAACATTTTGCCTCCTTTTCTATCGAATTTGAATCAAGAATTGAATCAGACAGCAAAGAATCTGAATCTAATTGAATTGTGGGATTTCCAAAGATTCCCGCTCCTAACTCTTGTGGAAAATATCTGTCTCTTTAGTTGCTAAATGCTCCTTTATGTTCACCAGCTAGGTGCTACCTTTGTTTGTCTGCTATTTGGTGTTGTGCATGTGGTGTATTGAGGGTTTATTGGAGCTGATGAGAAAATGGTAAAGTTGCAGACCTTAAATTTGAAAAGAAAGCTCCCATACACTGTCTTTCTCACTTCTATTAGTTTTAATATGTTTCCTTCTCTTGGACTTTCATCAGGCATATCACAGGTAGCATTATCACTCTTTAATACATCTATATATATGAGGGCTGCCTCAATCATCCAATGAAAGGACTTGAAAGATCACTGGCTAATTGATAAGCATCTGGATTAATTCTAATAATCTGTATCACCTTTCAGCCAATAAAATAAGGAAATAGGTAAAATACAATAAAGATCAGTGGTCAAAAGTACAACATAGGGTGCAAGCTAGAAATAAGACATGAATCATTCGGCCACTTCCACATAAAGTTGCAGACCTTAAATTGAAAAGAAAGCTCCCAAATACAGTCTTGCTCACTTCTATTAGTTTTAATAAGTTTCAGTCTCTCTGACCTTAATCAGGCATATCACAGGCAGCATTATATATATATATGAGGGCTGCCTCAATCTTGAAAGATCACTGGCTAATTGATAAGCATCTGGGTTAATTCTAATAATATGCATCCCCTGTCAGCCAATAGAATAAGGAAATAGGTAAAATACAATAAATGTCATTAAAGACATTAATCATTCGGCCACTTACACATAAAGTTGTAGACCTTAAAATGAAAATGATGAGCTGAGGGAATCTGCAATGCCTGGTAATAATCCTCTGTGGGTTTATCACTACAATTTTGAATTAGACATAAATATTTAATCATTGCTAAAATAAAAAAAAAAATATAATTTAGAGCAGCTTTAACTACAGATTCATTTACAAAGAGTCTAAATTGCGACACTGCAGTAATGAACCCAACTAGATTGAACGCAGACGATGATGCATTACATAACTCAAACAAGTTCAAGTTCAAAACCAAAGGAATGAAGACAATGTTCTGTTTATGTTTCTGTTCGTCATTGTTCTCATCTGTTATTTTCTCCGCCCGACCGTCGAAGCTTATGAAGCAGCATGTTGGAATAGCAGCTGTCTGTGCAATACTTATGAGAATGAAAACTGTTGACACTCCGGTGACATTTTAGTCAGGTTGGACGTGTAATCCTGTTAGAGCCCACATGTGATAAGCACCATTTGGAGGACAGATTATTCCAAAGCTCCGTACAGTACCATGAGTACTGACATTTTAACATGGGTGGCTCCAATGGGAATTAAACTCCTGACCCAAGCTGTGTTGGGAACAGGGCTCCACTTGGCACTTAGCTGCCCTCTGTTGAATTAATAATATTAAAGGCAGATGTTCATAGAGCCAGTTGACGTCATTTATAATGTGTTTGAGTGCTGTTACTCCACGGTGCAGTGTGCAGACATATTATTATCATCCTGTCTTGTCAATTAGAGCTGTACAATATTTTAAAAGTACAAGCAGAAACACGGTCACTCTAGAACAGGGGTGTCAAACATGTGGCCCGCAGGCCAGAACCAGCCCGCAGAGGAGTCCAGTCCGGTCCACTTTCCGTCCTGTCTTCTTTTCCTTCCTTCCATCTGTCCTTCCTACCTTCCTTTTTTCCTTTCTTCGTTCCTTCTCTCCTTTTTTCTTTCCATCTGTCCTTCCTCTCTTTCTTCCTTCTGTCCTTCTTTCCAACTGTCCTTCCTACCTTCCCTTTTTCCTTTTTTCGTTCGTTCGTTCCTTTCTTCCTTCCATATGTCCTTCTTTCCTTCCTTCCATCTGTCCTTCCTACCTTCCTTTTTTCTTTCCATCTGTCCTTCTTTCCAACTGTCCTTCCTACCTTCCCTTTTTCCTTTTTTCGTTCGTTCATTCCTTTCTTCCTTCCATCTGTCCTTTCCTTCCTTCCATCTGTCTTTCCTACCTTCCTTTTTTCCTTTCTTCATTCCTCCCTTTCTTCCTTCTGTCCTTCTTTCCATCTGTCCTTCCTACCTTCCTTTTATCCTTTCTTCGTTCGTTCCTTTCTTCCATCTGTCCTTCCTCCCTTTCTTCCTTCTATCCTTCTTTCCATCTGTCCTTCCTACTTTCCTTCTGTCTGTCCTTCCTACCTTTCTTCCCTCCTTCCTTTTGTCTGTCTTTCCTTCCTTCCCTTCTTATTTCCATCCTTCCTTCCCTCCATCTTTTTAATAATCTGGCCCACATGAGATCAAATTGGTTTGTATGTGGCCCTTGAATGAAAATTAGTTTGACACCCCTGCTCTAGAAGAAGAAGAAGAAAGCAGGAAATTCAAACATGTGACCATTGTCGTTCTGTGTGTAGTCCTTGTTTTGTATTTGCCTGCCTGCTCTTCTGATACTTATTAATACTTTAATAGATTATCTGATTACTGCCGTGTTTTGGAAGGAGGCAGAAGAGGAAGTGAATTATCAACTAATAATCAGAAGGGGAGTCGTGTGATGGCTGCAAATACGTAAAAGCAGAAGTTTGTGTGGGAGTGATCCCGACTGGACTGGCATACAAAGGGCTGCGGTCATCCTCGTGACTTTTGACTTCTATCTGTTTTCTTTTGTGCTTATAATTAGCTGATAGGGTCCAAATGAATAAACAAAAAGCTACAAAACAACAAATCTATTTGGCTGATTTTAAAATCTACTTATACTATTTGACTTTCTTTTTGTCAGTGAAACAACTCATCCAGTGTTATAAGGGGAAAACATTTGCAGCTGACTTGCACTGCAGATCAAACTCTATATTTCACTTTAATTTAAAATACAGGTAATAATTTCCCAATCATTAGCAAAAATGCAAGTTAAAGCAGCTAAGCCTCCTGTTTCAAGGATCATCAGTGTTTATTGTCATTCCAGCCACATAAATACATGAAAAAGAAGGAAATACTATACTCAAGTCCTGGTGATCATAATATATACATGTAATAAAATAATGAGGAGTGCATTGGTAGCCAAGTGATTAGAGCACATGCCACATAATCACATCAATTCAACTCTGGACAGGGACCTTTGCTGCAGGTCACCCCCCCCCCCCCCCCCCCCCTCTCTCTCTCTCTTCCTGTTTCCTGTCAGCCTCTATGCCAGCTGCACTCTACTAATAATAATACAATAATGAACATCTGCACAATTAGACATAATAATTCAATAAATAGAATGTAAATAGATAGATAAGTGCAGTGCAGCATGCCCTGAGGGATATAATAAATAGTTAAAATCATAATAAAAGTGGCAGCGAGATGGTAAATAGTAGCAGCAGTTCATTGCAGTTCAGAATCACTGTGATGAAGAGTTTATCAGTCTTATAGCATTAGGGAAGAAGTTGTTCCTCAGCTGAATGTAAAATGGGAGTCAATGACAGTTGGAGGTTTGCAGTGCATAGACTCAGTTCTGCAGTGCATCAAATGTGTTATAAAGTACTATACCAACACAGCTTTTATACATGAAGCAGTCTCTCCCAGTTAGAAATCATGTTGTAAAAACAAAAATCAAGCTTGTTCTCTCATCTCTTGTCATGCCGCTGGTGTCTATGATCAATGGCTCAGTACATTAAAAAAAAAGGTCAAAAACATGGAAGTTCAGTCTTTTATGAAAGCTTTGAATTTGTGTTTTCTGTTTTCTGACAATCTGCCATCAATCAAATCAAGACTGAGAACAAGAGAGCAGTTTCACAAAACTCCCGCTGCTGCTGCTGTTGCTGCCTTTGAGCCCTGTGTGTGTTTTTGTGTCTGTGTCTGTGTGTGTGTGTGTGTGTGTGTGTGTGTGTGATCTGTGCTGACCTTCTGTTGCCGTCATACTGGACAGTGTCCCACACACGCACACTCACACATGCCTTCAGATCTTATGTAACCTTGTCATAGCGGGTTGCTTGTCTCTTAACACAGAGACGTACACACATAGATAAACACTGAAGCCTGAGGGATGAAATTAGCTCGCTCGGCTACCAGTGGGAATATCGTGTGGATGTGTTTGGGTGTGTTTACATTGAACGGTTAGCTACTTGTGAGCATGTCTGAAGGCCTGCTGGTCTTGTGATTATTAGTCATGGCCTGGACATTGGCCTCGAGCTCAGCTTGTACTCTTTTTGATGTGTGTGTGTCTGTGTGTGCGTGTGTGTGTTCCTGCTGTGCTCATTTAATACCTGGTGTTCAATGATATGCTGTATAATCCTCCACATACCTGTGCTTTGAACTGAGAAAAGGAAGTGTCTCTCCTACATTTTAACCCTTACATACTACATTATTAATACATTTTACAGTATTAACTCATAATTAGTGTCTATATATAATTTAGGAACCACAAACATTTATGCATAACCTCATTTGTCATTAATAATTAAAAAAAATGGTGAGTAATCCTTGATGAAGCTTTCTGAGTGTATTCTTTAGTTTTTTTGAATAAATATGAGTCAAATACTCAACAAAAAATATGTATCTGCTGCACAAAACATTTTTTATAAAGTTGAAATATTTCTAATTTTGTATATTTTATGTCACGTTAAGAATTATTATTTTTTCTTCTTCTCTAAAATGTTTTAAAAAAGAGTCAAATTAGACCCTAAACAGTATTTAAGGGGTTAAAGACAACCTAATGCATGCATGCACACACACACACACACACACACACACACACACACACACACACACACACACACACACACACACACACACACACACACACACACACACACACACATGCACACACTACTTGTTCATCTCCTAAAGGGAAACTTTGGCCTTTTTTGAAAATCTGAACCCTATTTTCCAATGTTTTTGTGACAAATGAGGACAACAGTTTTAGAAATTGGTCCATTTTGACTGAGTGCTGCAGCTGGCAGTCACAAAACAGACTGCAATGTAATCCTTTGGGGCAGCAGTGGCCCCATCAGTGTACTCCTACTAAAACTGCTTGTTTATGCCACAGACAGACTCCGATTGTTGTGTTTCTGAGCACATTATCATAGAAAGGAACATACACAGAAGTAAAATGTTTCTTTTTTTAACCCTTCGCTTTATCTGTTCTGTTTATTGTGTCTAATAAAGTCTCACTCAAGGACAAGTCCCTCAACTTCAACTTACCAATAAAAAGAAAACACAATAAAAAGAAATCATAAATAATTAGAAACAGTTAAAAACAAGAGAGTAAAAGTAAGTTTTATGTTTTTTCTTGAAAGATTATGTGATGGGAGAGAAATGAATGTATGGAGGGAGGAAGAGAAGACAAGATTTGAGTTGTTGTTGAAATCAGCTAAATATTCAGCCATGACTTTGAATATCTTTCAGATAACACTAAGCTACACTTTCTTTACTTCCAACACAACACAACTCCTCCCGGCACTCCTCTCTCCGACTCTGCAGCTGAATATTTTGATGATTTCAACAACAACAACTCAACTCTCGAGATTTCAGAGTGAGACCTCTCCTTGACCGAAACTTGTAGAGAAGCAATAAAAAACACACCACTTCAAGCAAAAGGTAAAGAAAACACATTTTATATCTCTGGATGGTCCTTCCAGACACTTATAATAAAATTCTGAGCCTGTCAGCAGCAAAAAACGAGCACTTTTAGTGGATGTGCAATAACAGAGCTCTATTGCCTCAAAGGATTACACTGCAGCCCATTTTACAGTTGCTTCCTGCAGCACTGTCACTCAATACTGGACTGACTTCAAAAGCCTTTGTCCCCATTAGTCACTTAGACATAAAAAGATGGAAATGTGTCAGACTGACAGCTCACTTTCTAAATGACCCATTGATGTCAAAATAGCATCGACTCTTCACTTTGTCCTGCTGAACTTTGTGATGTCTCATCCATCACAGTTTTATTTCTTCTGAAGATCTAATTCTAGTTTATCTGTTAATGAAGGAAGGAATGAAGGAAGGAAGGAGGGAGGAAGGAAGGAAAGATGGAAGGGTAGAAGAAGGAAGGAAAGGAGGAAGGGAGGAAGAAGGAAGGGAGGAAGGAAGGGCGGAAGGGAGGGAGGGAGGAAGAAGGACGGAAGGGAGGGAGGAAGGAAGGGAGGAAGAAGGAAGGGAGGGAGGGAGGGACGGAGGGAGGGAGGAAGGAAGGATGGAAGGATGGAAGGGAGGAAGAAGGAAGGAAAGGAGGGAGGGAGGAAGGAAGGAAGGAAGGAAAGGAGCGAGGAAAGAAGGAAGGGAGGAACAAGGAAGGAAAGGAGGGAGGGAGGGAGGAAGGAAGGAAGGAAGGAAAGGAGCGAGGAAAGAAGGAAGGGAGGAACAAGGAAGGAAAGGAGGCAGGGAGGAAGGAAAGTAGCGAGGAAGGAAGGGAGGGAGGAAGAAGGAAGGAAAGGAGGGAGGAAGGAAGGAAGAAGGAAGGGAGGAAGAAGGAAGGAAGAAAGAAAGAAAGAAGGGAGGGATGAAGAAGGAAGGAAAGGATGGAGGAAGGAAAGATGGAAGGGTAGAAGAAGGAAAGAAAGGAGGGAGGAAGAAGGAAGGAAAGGAGGCAGGGAGGAAGAAGGAAGGAAAGGAGGCAGGGAGGAAGGAAGGGAGGAAAGGAGGGAGAAAAAGTAGAAATGCATTATAAAATGTCTCTGTTTAAAGTTACCTTCATAATCAGCAAACAGAAGCGTTATCACAACAGGATTTTAAAGTACATTCAATCTAAATCTATCCTTTTATATAAGAATTTATTTTCTCTGCTTATACCTCAAATAAGTCAATATTTATTTTTTGCTGTCTATCTCACTGCAGGCGTGTGGCCATAAAAATTATAGGAAGCAGCAATCAATTATTAATTTGGTTTGTTGTGCACAAATTGTATGTTGGACTCCTCAAATGGAAAAACAATCCACATTAAAGTATTTCAGGAATAAGCTAAGAAGTTAGAAAGTTGCTTCTGTGCCACTTTTCTGATAAACAACATTTGTCACAGACCTAGTGAGAGATGAGATCTTCCTCTGTGAGTATCTGTCTTGTGACCTGAAGAGTTGGTTCCTTTGATAAAAAGTTGAATGGATGTTTTTTGGCCGTCACACCTCATGCTCCAGTTTCCTTCCACTGAACTTCCTGTTTTGAGACAAGAAAGGCCGAGTTGCATTCTGACTCCTGACCTTTAAACAACGTCTTATCTTTGACCAAACATCGTAATCTGTAACACCAGTGAGGATGTGATCTATATCTAGATATGCACCTTCTCATCATGCATTATTTTGTATTGACCATGACAGTCAACTTTCAAGTGTCTGATCATGCAGACGTTTCCTCTCCTGTGTGATGGAGCATTGATCGAAGGGTGGGGGTGGGGTGGAGGGGGGGACGGGAGGGGAAGGAGGGGTCGTCCTCTCTGATCACTGTTCTGCAGGATTCACCACAAAGGCTGAACGACACACTTCTCACACTCAGCCAATAGTCATTTGTCTCCTTTTCTGTTGACTTCTTGCAACAACAGAGGGTCCAAATTACTACGTTGGCTAATATTCTAATTTGCACCCCCCCCTCCTCCCCCTCCTCCTCCTCTCCAAATCCAGTAATCCAAAAGGAAATGAAATTGGCTTAGTGACTTTCCGACCTGTCTGGGGAGGGAACGCCACACAGGACTGCATTGAACACTTTAAGCAATTTAACCCCAATAAGAGAGGTTATCTTATTAAAGCTTGACTTTAGGCTGGCTGGATGAATATGACTGAACACAGCAAGTTCATTATTAAATGTTGGCACCAAAAAAAAAAAAAAAAAGCTCAGGCCACGTCTAGAAAATATCCAACATGGTTTTTACGGCTACAACATAGCAGATATATTTTTAACTTTTATTAATTATTTATGACGGCCCACTGACAAAGAATTATTTCACACATTTGCATGAGCCAACATGCTGGAGCTGCCCCTGGCACACTTTGTCGAAATACAAATGTTTTAAAATTGTATTAAGCATTAAAATTGTATTAAAATGTAAAATTCACGCAGTTGCTTCAAGCTACAATCTGAGCCTGCAGCAGAGAGTCTCTTCTGATTGAGATGCAACACATCATACTCTGTTATAGACATGTTTTTCTACCGTATGAAGTAATAAAAATGAATTTATAACAGACATGTGAAACAGTTTCCTCATCCATAAAAACCACTAGACTGGCCTGTCTTATGACGCAGGATCATAAAATCGTCTTGATGTATTTGCTCAGTAAAACCTAGAACCGCTTGACCTCACTGAGTCCAAAATTTGAGGAGGTTTTTTACATTTTTCTCACGGACCACAAGCTGGCAAAAGCATTTCTTTTGATAAAACATCAAATGATATGTGGTATGTGATGCTTGAATAAAGGGATGAACCTCATAGCCATCAGCAACATAAGGCTTGTGATATAGTTGCTTTTTAACAATATATATAGAGAGATTAACAGCTTAGTGCTTGTGTAGTTTGAGTGCACTTGGACTAAAAATTACAGCTACTCCTTATCAGATCAGAGCCGGATCAATAGCCGCTAAGTTAGCTGCTGAGTTAACTGCTGAGTTAGCCACCAAGTTAGCTGCTGAGTTAGCCACCGAGTTAGCCACAAAGCTAGCCGCCGAGCTAGCCGCTGAGTTAGACACTGAGCTACCCGCCGAGTTAGCTGACGAGCTAGCCGGCGAGTTAGCCACCAAGCTAGCCGCCGAGTTAGCCGCCTACCTCTAACTCTCTTAAATATCTGGCTCTTTAACTGCTAAATGCTCCACTATGCTCACCAGCTAGTCTACAGCTAACTGTGTCTGTTTGAGCAGGTAGTGTACAGTGGTTTATTAGAGCTTCTCCTCTAAAAATGGCTGCCTGCTGGCTGTGGCCCAAAATGACACCATGAGAGCGCAGAGAGTGAACCAAAATGGTAAAGTTGCAGCTGCACATTTAACCTTCGTATTGTCCCCCCGGGTCAAATTGACCGTCTGTTTTGACTGTTCCGTCTTTCCTCCTTTCCTTCCTTCCTTCCTTCATCCCTCCCTTTCTTCCTTCTTCCTCCCTTCTTCCTCCTTCCCTCCATTCTTTCCTTATTCTTTCCATCCTTCCTTCTTCCCTCCTTTCCTTCCTTCTTCCTTCCATCCTTCCTTCTTCCCTCCATTCCTTCCTTCTTCCCTCCTTTCCTTCCTTCTTCCTTCCATCCTTCCTTCTTCCTCCCTTCCTTGATTATAGCTACTATAATATAAATGCATTGTGTGGATATGTAGCACTGATTTCTGAGAAAACACAACACAACTGAAATCTACTATCTAGAAACATCTGTGCTCTCCGAAAGTACAAAATAAAATGGTGAAACATTATTAAAGTTGTACCCTGAGCATGAAATATTATATTGTACAGTTTCCTGTAACACCACAGTTTGTGTACATTGATCATGGCTGAAATTGATGCCAGCGTCAGACGCCTCTAATTACGAGCAGTCACAGTGGTGTGGTGGGAACAGTGAGGGTAATGAGTTTAGGCAGTGATCCGTAAGCTCATACTCACATTAGTCAGCTGACATTATGAGAGGCACTGCCGAGTTTCACCTCCCGCTTCTTTCACTTGGATGGAAACAAAAAAACAATCAAAACAATGTCATTAAATGTGTTTGTTTTATTCGAATCCTGGCTGTATGTGATATTGTGCACGAGAAGAATTTCAAAAGCAGTTTTCGTGGCTTTGAATGGGAATGAATTGTGTTTGTCTTCGCAGTGTTTTATGATAGAAGTCTGAAAGAAGTGATGATAAGAGGAAGAGGAAGTGGGAGACAAAATAAGTGTAGAATGTAACTAAAAAAGAGAAAAGAGCCTCAAGGAATTTTTTTTTGAGCAAAAAACAACCAAAATTACTTTAGACTACTGCTGCCACTGTGTCGAATTTCCTCATTAACCCTCCTGTTGTCCTCGAGTCAAGGAAGGAAGGAGGGAAGGGAGGAAGAAGGAGGGAAGAAGGGAGGAAGAAAGAAGGAAGGGAGGGAGGGAGGAAGGAAGGATGGAAGGAAGGGAAGGAAAGGAGGGAGGAAGGAAGGGAAGGAGGGAGGAAGGAAGGGAAGGAGGGAGGGAGGAAGGAAGGGAAGGAGGGAGGAAGGAAGGGAAGGAGGGAGGAAGGAAGGGAAGGAGGGAGGAAGGAAGAAGAAAGGATGGAAGGGAGGAAGACAGAAGGAAGAAAGAGAGGAAAAAAGAAGGAAGGGAGGAAGGAAGAAGGAAGGATGGAAGGGAGGAAGAAAGAAGGGAGGGAGGAAGGAAGGGAGGGAGGGAGAAAGAAGGAATGGAGGGAGAGAGGGAGGGAGGGAGGATGGAAGAGAGGAAGAAGGAAGGAAGGAAAGAAGGTAGGAGGGAAGGAAGGAAGGAAGGAAGGAAGAAGGCAGGAGGGAAGGAAGGAAGGAAGGAAGGAAGGAAGGAAAGAGAGAAGGAGGGAGGGAGGAAAGATGGAAGTAGGGAAGGAAGGAAGAAGGAAGGAAAGGAGGGCAGAAGGAAGGAAAGAGAGCGAGAAGGAAAGGAGAGAGGAAAGAAGGAAGTAGGGAAGGAAGGAAAGGAGGGAGGAAAGAAGGAAGGAAGGAAGGAAAGGAGAGAGGAAGGACTTTTTTGTTATAATATAAATGAATACAAAAAGAAACAAGAAGGAAAATTGTCAATGAAACACAAAAACATATTTTACATTCAATCAGACTTCTTCTCTATTATATTTGTCCAGATTTAACTTGTCAGCAGTTTTTAAATGTCGCCTCAAACTTATGAGATAAGCTATAAAATGCTTTCAGCTATAAGACAGTCTGAGTATTATAAATCTTGTTGTATTGTTGCCAATTAACATAAACCGACAGTTTAGGACACACAGATACATCACTTCACATGCAAATATGCATTTAACTGTAGTTCCTATTGTCTTGCAGCCCTGCAGTCAGCATGTCTTTATTTATTCCTGTCCTTTTTAATATCAAAAATCTGTAGAAATCACGTCTGAAGCCCCGGGGTGAGAACAAACAGCTCTTCTTATCACGTCCGAACACAAAGCCTCACAAAAACCATTTGTGTGTGTGTGTTTTTTTTTAAATTTATGCATGTGAGATGCTCGGGGCTGCACTATGCATACATTAGTTATTTAACAAATGGGATTCCAGATCAAATAATAAGCAATTTGTCTCTGTGTGCCGTCGTACTGTATGGAGACACAAATCATAAATGTTAGCCTCAAAGACGAGGGGAGGGGGTGGGGGGGTTGGGGGGGATTTTCTCTCTTAATATTTAGGGGGCGGAGGGCTTGGTTTATGTTTTATTCATGATAAATCCTGGCCTGTGGCAAAAGCAAAAGGCTTTTTATTCAGTTAAGTGAGATTACATTTGTTAAGTCACTTGTTAAATTGTACAACAGGATAAGGCTGTGTACATTTGCACGCACTGTCTGGCACGACCGGCTGCTGGCTGCTTTGTCACATGACAGGAGCTGTGAGGAGGGCAAATATCACACCAGATGAATCCTGTCAGACGTTATGCCACCAAACTGTATTATTTTTCAGTCAAACTTTATTTGTATAGCATCTTTCGTGCAGATTAGTGTAATTCAAAGCGCTTCGCAGGTGGCTGACAAGCTGATAATAATAAGACAGAAGGAATGTAAACAGTAAAACAATTTGAGATTAATGGAAATGAACATTTGGTGGATTCTTACACCATTCTTAAACCATTCGCAGCTTTTTAATGAACTCAATTCACTTTTACTGTATTAATATTTATGTAAGTGTTGCACACATTTTGGTGTTTTGGTGCCATGTTTTTATTATTATTATTATTATTATTATTATAATTATTATTGTATAATTATTATTAGCAATAATATTATTTATTATTTTTTTTATATTTTTTATTATTTCTATTATTATTAATTTTAATTTTATTAATTTTTAAAATTATTATTATTTTTATTATTTTTATTATTTCTATTATTATTTTTTATTATTATTATTTATATTATTATTATTATTATTATTAGTAGTAGTAGTAGTAGTAGTAGTAGTAGTATTATTTTATTATTATTATTATTATTTTATTTATTATTTTCTATTTATTATGTAGCAGAATAAGAATAATTAGACAAAGAAGAAGAAATAATAAAAAAAAAAACAGGACAAAAAAAAAGAACTAATAGAAAATAAAAAATAAAACGATAAAATAATAAAAACCAGTAAAAGTGACTTTTTAAATGCAATTAACTTAAAGTAGATAAAACACATTGACAAATAGAGTAGATAAGAGTGAACAAAACATTTTAAAACCAAGTACAGTAAATGTAATTATTAATTATTATCAGCCCATCAATCACCTGCAACAGCTGGCTCTTCATCACTAGATGGACTAGTGCATAATCTGAGCCTCTCTATTGGTTTCATCCTATTTGCTTTATCAACAAATCATCTCACAGCTGCCAAATTGTTTCGCTCAGATCTCCCAGAGGTGTGAGCAGTTTTTATTTATTTATATTTTTCCCTTTTTTTCTTCTTCTTCTTTTTGGCAGCTCTATAAAATGCCTTCCGACAGCTTTCATTGATTTCAAAAGGTCAAGTGTGGAGTTGTTTGCAGAGGCGTAATAAGAGCGATTGTTTTCACTCCTCTGATCCACAGGGCCGGTATTGTAAAGCTGCCAGATCATTAATGACTGAGTAATTAGCTTTTTTATTGTTTGTGTTCATCCATTATGTCACCGCAGGTTGACTGGTCCCTTTTTATATCAGGGGTGGTTTGATTGACACTGTAGCTTTTGTTTTTTTTCACAGGGAGGTTGGATTATCTGTGTGTGTGTGTGTGTGTGTGTGTGTGTGTGTGTGTGTGTGTGTGTGTGTGTGTGTGTGTGTGTGTGTGTGTGTGTGTGTGTGTGTGTGTGTGTGTGTGTGTGTGTGTGCGCGCGTGTGTGTGTGTGCGTGTGTGTGTGTGCGTGTGTGGAGAATAATTTGCAAACCAAATCCTCTGAATCTGCAAGTCCTAATATGAATGGGGTGATACATTTATTTGTGATAGTGTGAGACATAATCTGTAATTCAAATGTTCTAAAACAAAAAAAAAGGGGATTATAAACTATATCATTTTGGAGTCATGACCTCAGCTGGTGGACGTATTATCTTTACACTTTATGTTTATTAATCTTGTACATATCAGCTCACTTTACGCCTCTTGAGTATAACACAACTGTTCTACTCACACTGTTGAATTTGACTGGTCAAGACCTGGATGCTCACACTCTGCATAAGCATGGAGTCACCTGATCAGTTCATTGATCATTTCATTATATTTTAAACATTATATTTCCTTCCTTCCATCCTTCCTTCCTTCCTTCCTTCCTCCGTTCCTTCCATCCTTCCTTCCTTCCTTCCTTCCTCCGTTCCTTCCTTCTTCCTCCCTTCCTTCCTTCCTTCCATTCTTTCTTCCTTCCTCCTTTCCTTCTTTCTTCCTCCCTTCCTTTCTTCCTTCCTCCCTTCCTTTACTCCCTCCCTCCTTCCTTCCTTCCTTCCTTCCTTCCTTCCTTCTTTCCTTCCATCTTCCTCCCCATCCATACTTCCTTCCTTCCTTGACTCGAGGACAACAGGAGTGTTAACCTACTTCCTTCTTTCTTCCTCCCTTCCATTCTTCCTTCCTCCTTTCCTTCCTTGTTCCTCCCATCCTTCCTTCCTTCCTTCCTTCTTCCTCCCTCCCTCCCTCCTTCTTCTCTTCTTTCCTTCCATCTTCCTCCCATCCATACTTCCTTCCTTCCTTCCTTCTTCCTTCCTTTCTTCCTTCCTTCCTTCCTTGACTCGAGGACAACAGGAGGGTTAACCTACTTCCTTCTTTCTTCCTCCCTTCCATTCTTCCTTCCTCCTTTCCTTCCTTCTTCCTCCCTTCCATCCATCCTCCCTTCCTTTCCTTCCTTCCTTCCTTCCTACAACAGGAGGGTTAACCTACTTGTCTGTGTAATAACATGAAAAACAAGCCACTACAGTTAAATTCAGTTCAGTTCAGATCTTTTAACAGCTGCCAACAAACAAACAACTGACCACACTTTTCATGATTTGCCAGAAATCCATCTCATCATCTATCATAATTGTTTGTAAAATTAATTGAGGGTCATCAGCTGTCCTAAAACAAATGTTGAACACCAGTTTGGACAGTTGGAGCTTGAGTTAAAATCAAGCTCAATCTGTGCTTTGTCTGTCTGGTATTAAACTGTATTAGATGCTTCCTGCTACACTGAATACCTTCATGAAATCCTTAAAATCAACTTCACAAAGTCTTTATATACAGAACTATAGAAATGAACTCTGTGCTCTAACATTTGCCATTAAAACAAATGAAGACAAGCGGACTGAAATGCAGAGTCGTCATTAATACATTACATTTGATTCAAGAGGTTTAAGAACACATTTAGAATAAAACCAATATAAGTTGAGCTCAAATAGTTTTATTGACTTTTCATGAGCCTCAAATTTGAGTCGAAGTCAGACTCCTTTTTCTTCTTCCTTGAAAACAGATTCCTTCTTCCTTGTCCGAATTTGAAGATGTTTTTCTTTAGTTTTGGAGCTTCTCCTCAGTGTCTTTGGTTTCTTCTGGTGGCTCAACACATTAAAGGTTTTTCTCCTGATCTTCTCTTGCTCTTGTTTGGATCTGGACTTCCTCTTCTTCAGTCTTCGGCTGCTCCTTGAGCTCTGGGTCTCGTAACGCTCTCCCAGGTCGAGATTGGCAGACTCTCTCGAGCTGTCTCTGGAGTATGTGTCTCATCTCTCTTTCAGTCTTGAGGTCAGACTCGTAGCTCGTGTTGGTCTTGTGTGACGCTCTGAGTTGCGTGACTTCTTCCTGCAGAGCGGTGTTTTTCTCTCTTTCAGCCTGGAGGTCACGTAAGAACTTTTGTGTTTTGTTAAAGTGCACCACTTTAAGTTCTTCGTATACTTGTTGAAGCTCCTTCTTCTGTTTCCTTCTTAAGTTATATTCAGTTTCAGTGGGGATCTCGATGGAGTCCGTGGTCTCCTTATCACTGAGCTTCTTCAACCTCTTCAGTTCAGTACGCACTTCCTTCTCTTTTTTCATAAACACTTTTTTAAGGTTCTTCTGATAAGCCAGCTGTTCCTTAGTCTCGTCCAGTTGGTTTCTGAGAAAGACCTTTATGCCTTGCTCGTGCATCAATGACTGATTTAACTGCACCACTTTGTCATGGAGAGAGTCTCTTTCGGTCTTCATTTTGCTCCAGTTCGGTGGTGGACTCCTCCAGCTTCCCCTCCAGAGAGGTGGCATGATATTTAACTCTCTCCAGCTGAACTCTCAGCTCAACAGCCTCCTTTTCCAGCTCACAGACTTTCAACTGTCGGGCCGTCCTGTAGGGAACCGAAGGCCCTCGTTGTCCGCGTCTTAACCTTCATTTTTTTAGATGATCCTTCAAATCTTGAGATGCACTTGAACAGTCTCTAATCAGTCTTTCTGTCTCTAATTGTGTTAAACTTTGCTCTCTCTCACATTAATATGTCTCTTTTGAAAGGTTGTTTAGTTTTGATTTAAGAAGAATGTGTATCTACAAATTCCACAGTTACTGTTTATTTTTGAATATTTGTTTATTTTTTATATTTATTGGTCTTGAGGTGTAACTACAAACTCTATAGGATGAGATGAGATAAGATAAGATGTAACTTTATTGCTCCGCCTTTGGAGAAAGTCACATTAACACAGTACAGCAGTACAGTGGAAAAAAGTGTAATAAAAATAGAATCAACAATAAATAAAACAAAATAGGATAAAATGGATAAGATACTAGATATAGGAAACTGCATCTTTGTGTAAATAAATCTGCAATATAGGCTATAAATGTGCAATATGCAGAAGTTTCTGAGATTTACATACAGAATATTCTCTCATACAGATAAAAATAAATGTGCAATGTGCAGAGAATCTGAGATACATGTGCAGTGTTCTTGGGATTACGTAAGGGGGTGAAGTAAATATACTCATGCTGTTATACTGTTGTACATGTGCAGCATCAGTCTGATGACTCATGGTATGAAAGGACTGGAGGGTGATGACGGTGTGAAGTGTGGATGTGGCATTGTGGATGTGTAGTGTGTGATGTGGGAGTTATTGGTTATAGGTGGACTCATGTGTGGTAGTCTAGTAGCCAGCCCATAAAGCCCCATTATGAACCCGGAAATGTTTAATACACCAAAGTTTTATTGCAGAAATGTGAAGTATGGGTCCCCAGTATACAGAAACTGCTGGATGCTAATTTGCATATGTTGAGCAATTAGCATAATTAGCATTATTAGCTTAATCGTCCTTTTTGACCACATATTTTGCACTGTATGGCCAATTTCTATAATATGTGAGTGGTTTTAGAGGTTTGATGTTTATTGCCCTATATATTTAAGTACATCTCTCATTCATGTCACAATGTCATCACTGTAGTTCCCCAGCAGCTTTGTATGATAAACAACCTGTTTATACCTACTAATATTGAATATGCACAATACAACAATGCTGCTGGAAAAGACACTGGTATTAGCATCATATACTAACATATGTGACATTTGCGATTATATGTATTACGTGGCTACTGTCTCCATATAATTAAATAAATCTCTAATTAATGTAAAATATTGTCTCTCTAGTTACTCAGCAGCTCAGTACACCAAAGTTTTATTGCAGAAATGTGAAGTATGGGTCCCCAGTATACAAAAACAGCTGGATGCTAATTTGCATATGCTGTGCAATTAGCATAATTAGCATTATTAGCTTAATCGTCCATTTCGACTACATATTTTGCACTGTGTGATCAATTTCTACAACATGTGAGTGGTTTTAGCCACATATAATTAGATAAATCTCTAAAGTAAACTAGTGTCTCTCTAGTTACTCAGCAGCTCTGTGGGAGAAGCTACCTGTTTAGCCTTGTAATTAAAAGCTAATTTTAAGCAGAAAAACACTTTTACACACATGTTTTTTGGAAATAATCACCCGTATTAGCATCATATACTAACATATGTGATTATATGTAAGAGCGGCTATTGTCAATAAAGATACCTTACCTTACAAAAAAGATTACACTATAACATTTCCTGGTGATCATTACAATCATAGCAATACAACTAATAATACAGTAGCAGTTGGAGATGGAGGAAGGTCCAGTTTTAGTGCAGTAACCAATCTCATCACTCTCATCCCATTTAACTTGAGACAGAGAATCCGTCTCATTGACAGTCAGTGTTGGTTTCATTCAACTGAGAGGAGACTCAAAATGTCATGTTTGTCTGGTAAAGACTGTTCTTCCCTTAGAGGCACAAAATACACAATTTTCCAAAGATTAATATACCACAAAACTGCGGCAGTAAATTCAATGACTTTCCGGTTGCTGGAGCCAGTAGATTTTATTGTTTAGGTAGGAGTTGCCCAATATTTTTAAGAAACTGAAGGAATTTAGTATTTACACCTTTTTATTTGTTTTATTTATATCATGTAGGAAGGCGTCCTGATACATTATTCACACTATGAGACACTAAAAGTCTCAAGCCAGCTCCAGTGGCAATCAATAAAACTGGCCTCACACATTGAATTGCTAATGAAAGGTTAAGGTTTAGGTTAATGAAAGGCAAATATAAGCTTTTTTTTATCTTTCTAAGTCATGTGATAAGACAGGTTCTTATGATTGGATGCACATCTGGCTTAAAAGAGTCAGATTTGTATGTTTTCAATCAACAAGTCATGAGTCATTTTCTTCCTTCAGTGACATAGAAAAGGCACTTTCCCCCAAAAAATAGTGGCTTCTCTTCAACATTAGCAGGAGATACTCAACTCCATCAATATTCATACGACCTCCAGCTGAACTGCTGTTTGTTTAAATATTGCAGCCCAGAAGAAGATATTTATTTGCAGCTTTGCAGGGTAACTCTTCAGTGACGTTAAAGGCAGCTCTCTGTCAAACAGTCCTGTGGTTCAACACTATGAAAAATCGACATATTTCTTTCTGACTGTGATTACTCAGAGGAGCTTAATATTTTTGGCTGAGACTTTAAAAGGGTGGAAGCCCCAGAGACGAAGGAAAATCAAACCTGGGAAAGCAGCAGGAAAACACATTAAAGATGAACTTATGAACTTTTGCATGATTCCTATGTGAGTTTTTCTGATCTAAGAGGGTTGATCAGCAAAATCATTTATCAAAGGTATCAAAAAAAAAAACCCCACACATGACCAGCAGCTGCTAAATATGAATAAAGATGTTAATTTGGCTCAGTGATAATCACTAACAAGCTCCCTAGTTACTATATAAAGTTGGCACATCCAGCGCTGCGAATAATCTTCCAACGGATGAAATGTGTTTGCAGCCACATCCACACAGGAAGTGCAGCACCTGGGGACTCCGATTGTTTGGAATAATTGATGTTATTTTGGGTGAAGAGGTCTTCTGATAATACTACTCTGTCTTATTAGCGGCTCATTTTATTTTAATCTTGAAGACACACAGCTTATTTTAATGTGTTCATCATGAGAAAGAAGAAGTTCTGGGAGAATCTGCAGAAGATCTTAAATGCATTTTTAAGCACATCTAGCAAGTTCTTCTTTAATAAAATGAGAAGAAATGAGCGTCTGAATTAATACATGAGTGATATCTTGACTGCAGAGGATGAGACTTAAATTAAACATGTGTGTGTTAACATTTAATACCAAACCGGTTCTTAACCATTGACTTAATGTTATTCTACATGATGATATGCAGTTAAGAACTAAATGTACCATGGCTTATGGGGAAATTCAAGAAGTCAAGTTTTTATAAGTTTGAACATGCAAACTCAACTAATATCATCGTGTTGCAAATCAGGTGACCAACATGAGGCAGGATTGTGATGATGATGATGGTATCATACAGGATCTTTACCTTTTGGCACAATAAAATGCATCATTGTAACCAGTAAAAATTGTGTCTTAAAGTCCGTGTAAAGTAAGAATAAATATGTGTTCTGAGTTTGACATACCACAGAAAAGTGTGCTGTTAACCACCCTGCCAAATTTGAATGATTAAAAAATCACCAAATATATGAAATTAGGCTTCAAAGTTGTGTAAAAATCTGCATCTTTCTCTGCTCCTAAAAGCTGTGGGAGTGCCCGCCGAGTCCGCTGAAGCCCCGCCCCCTACTAAGTGTCACCTGTCAATCAAAGTCACCACCTCTACCAGAAACATGGATGCTACGTCTGAAAGCTTTCTGCTGCTAGCTCAGCGGCTAACTCAGCTAACTGGCTACAGTAACTGTAGACTGTAGTAGTAGTAGTGTAAGAGTAGTAGGAAATGTCTGAATTCACTTTGCACGGTCTTTAAGGTGTTTAAAAGTGTGTTTACACATTTTTAATGCATTAAAACAGAAAGCATGCACTTTGATTCAGAGGGAGACCACTTCTTTTTACTTTTTGTGTATTCATCGCACCATATTATTGCCTTCAACACTATTATTGCTATTCAAACTATTATTTCAGTAACTCTTCTGCAGATTCATTACCACACAGTTGTGAATAAAGCATCACCTGTCGACAGCAAGACATTACAGTTAAAGTGCCTAAAACAATATTTTTTTAAATTGTAATGTGTGAAATGACAGTGTGTAATGTGTTGGTCTGCAGCTCACCACAACATGCATTTACGTTATTGTAGCTTAAATCAATTGTTTTCAACTGACAATATGTAATGCAAGAGAAATGACTCGTAGTGATGAACCTACAATTTTCAGCAGCTCTGCAGCTTTACGGAGCTTTATAGCGAGTTTCAGCTGATTGTTTAGATGTCCAGCTGCTGCTTTACCATTTCGGTTCAGTCTCAACACTCTCAGGGTGTAATTTTGGGGCGCAGCAGGCAGCTTATTTCAGAGAAAAAGCTTTAAAAAGCCGCTATACTCTACCTGCTCAGCACCAAACAGCAAACAGACACAGTTAGCTGTAGACGAGCTGGAGAACATAGTGGAGCATTTAGCAGATAAAGAGCCAGATATTTCCCTCAGGAGTTGATAGAGAGGAAAAACAGAGCTGAGAGAGAGGGAATATTGGACTTTAGATTCAGCAGGTGGACAGAAGCATGACTCTAAATGATGATAAAGTTGCTCCGTAGCTGCTGGATGTGGAAATAAGCAACTATTTGTTAACAAATCCAACATATTGACTTAAAACATGATAATATGTCAGTGCTGTGTTCATTGCAGGTTAAAGTAATAGTCATGTGTCAGGCAGGTATCTTAACATATCCTGTAATTTGAAGTAAGAGGTTGCATGATGAAATATGATAATAAACAACAATAACAATTTCTAATGTCTTAAAATGGCAGGTTTCATTTTGTTAAACAGGTGATAATTTGCAGTTTAAAAAGCGTAAAGATCCCGAGTGACAACAGCACCTGGCCTGTGATAATACCAGAGTCCCTAAACTATATTTTGTGGTGTGCAGCAGCTACTGTGAAAAATGCTAATGTCCCCTGAAGGGCTCCGTAGGGTAAAATACAATTATGTAAATTAAATATTTGCTCTTTTGCAATTGTGTGTGTGTGTGTGTGTGTGTGTGTGTGTGTGTGTGTGTGTGTGTGTGTGTGTGTGTGTGTGTGTGTGTGTGTGTGTGTGTGTGTGTGTGTAACTGTTCGTACCCGTTGCGAAAACTGATTGATTGAATAAAAATCCCAGTTTGGACTTCATGTCACATCGTCTACTCTCTATTTTCATCTGAAGACAACTGAATGTTTCTGGCGTGGAAACATCGTCATCATCATCATCATCACCATCACTAAATCCTTTCTCTGGTATTTCATCAGCAGAGTATTTGACAGCAGCTGAAGTTTACATGCCAGTAGATGCTTACATACCACTGATAGCTGTACTTTGGCCTCAGGATTAAAGGGGGAATCCTTTATGCAACGCTCTCACTCTGCTCTGGCATGCCATCAGTGAAAGTGGAGTGCAGTGATATAGGCGACTGTATCCTGTACATGGAAATGTAAAGACACACTGATTCTCAGCAAGAGAGTTGGTTAGCAGACACTAGCCTAAATAAAAAATAAATAAATAATATTAATAATTATAAAATAAATTAGTACTTTGTTGTTCTGGTCAAACAATTAATTATCAAAACAGTTTCCAGTCCATCAACTAATCAATTAACATACTGAAAATAAAGAATATGGAAGAATTAACCTACCCATCTCACAAATTTTGAGTCTTTTATTGTGAAACTACTACACTTTGCGCTGTAGACTAACGTAGCTATGATACATTTCGACATGAGAAAGTTAAAAGTCTTATAATCCAGCTGTGCGTAATCCTCGTTTACTCTCTGTAGAATAAGGACATGAAAGGGACCAGTATGCACCAATATCATCTGTATGTTAATGATCAATAACTTAAACAAAATGGGAATGAGAACACAAGAAATTGAAAAAGATATTTCAACTTCATATTAGATTTTCCTTCTAAGGAGCATCAAATATCTGGAGGTCTTTAACGATGTGTTTTCTTCAGTGAGTTTTGACTCAGTTTTTGGGCGTATTCAGAAAAAATATTGCATTCCTGATCCCCTCCCTGAATACCAGTGTGTCCTCAGTTAAAAAATCCAAATTAAAAGATTAACTGAAGCAGAGTGTAGTTGTTGGACTGAACTCAGAAATGTCTTGTAGCTGTTAGACCTTAAATGAGAGGGTGGGGAGAGAGAGAGAGAGAGAGAGAGAGAGAGAGAGAGACGGGGGGGAGAGAGAGAAAGAGAGAGAGAGAGAGAGAGAGAGACATGGAGACAGAGAGAGAGAGAGAGAGAGAGAGAGAGAGACATGGAGACAGAGAGAGAGACACGGAGAGAGAGAGAGAGAGAGAGAGAGAGAGAGACACACACACGGAGAGAGAGAGAGAGAGAGAGAGAGACACACACACACGGAGAGAGAGAGAGAGAGAGAGAGAGAGACACACACACACAGAGAGAGAGAGAGAGAGGGAGAGACACGGAGAGAGAGAGAGAGAGAGAGAGAGAGAATTTAGTCATTTCCCTAACCCCTAATAACTCCCTTAGGTGGGCTGTGGCGAGAAAAAGTGCAGCGTCTGCCTCTACAGCAGGATGAATAATGGAGTGGTTTTTTGTATATATGTGTGTGAGTGTGAGTGTATGTCTGTAACCTACCGCCACACAATGATGATAATTGACCAATTAGGTGGCGACGAGAAGCGTAAACACCTGGGGCTCATCCAGAAAGGTGAAACATTACAGAGTAATCAGACAGGAAACAAGACGAGCACCCAATCAGCAGTGTTTTCCCTTTTTCGTCAGGTCATCAATAATGTCACGTCCCCCCTCCCACTCTCACACTATTTAAATGAGGAAAGTGACATTTTACTGTTTTTTAAAGAATAACAAGGTTCATTTAATGGCAGTGCAAGGGGGATTTTTTTTTTTTTTTTTGACATTGGTGTGATATCATTTAAAAAGTGACATTTTTAACTAACAGTCCTCCAAGTTAACCCTTACAGCAGGGGTGTCAAACATGCGGCCCGTGGGCCAGAACCGGCCCGCTGAGGGGTCCATTTTTTTCACTTTCCTTCCTGTCTTTTTTTCTTTCCTTCCTTCCTTCCTTCCTTCCTTCCATTTGTCCTTCCTCCCTTCCTTCCCTCTTTCCTTCCATCTGTCCTTCCTTCCTCCCTGTCATCTTTCCTTCCTGTCTTTTTTTCCTTCCTTCCACCTTTCCTTCTTTCCTTCCTTCCTCCCTTTCATCTTTCCTTCCTGTCCTTTTTTCCAACCTTTCCATTCTTTTCGTTCTTCTCTACTCACTTTTATTCTTTCCTTCCTTCCACCTGTCTTTCCTTTCTTCTCCTTCTCTTTCCTTCCCACCTTCCTTCCATTTGTCCTTCCTTCCTTCCTTCCTTCCTTCCTTCCTTCCTTCCTTCCTTCTTTTTAATGGTCCGGCCCACATGAGATCAAATTGGGCTGTTTGTGGCCCTTGAATGAAAATGAGTTTGTCACCTCTGCCTTACAGTGTTGGTCACAATGTCAAGGTTACGTTTGCCTTAATGAATGGGCAATAAGGGCCGTTTTTACCCTAGTGTGCAAATTATTATGCTAATTTAGCACATGCATTGCGATTGACCAAACCCAAAGGTAATTTTGGTGATGGTGACTGCGTCTATAAATAATACGTTTGAGGGGTAATGTGTTGTTAACTGCTGATGGACTGCTCTTATTTTGGCGGGGAGGAGACGGAGGCACAATGACAGAATATAGGGTTTTTTTCCCACCTGTGTTAATATTTTTGGTTTTACTAACAGCATTGATTTTGTCACAAATACTCTCCCATATAGCCCATATAGTTTATGTTTTTGCTATAACTCACAAAACCCTCATTTAAATACTGCCATCTGCACCTGTTGTCATTTGCATAGTTATTCTTAGTAGATCACCTGCAACATGCACGCTAACCAAACATGCAATCTCTTGGACTGCATATGCAATTTATTTATTTTTATTTATTTATTTATTCGTTTATTTAACAGGGACAGTGCATGGCTCTCAGCCGTACCAGAATTAGCTACTAGCTAAATTTCATCTGTAGTCCCTGGGCATGAACAAATAACATGAATCTAACACAGACAAGCACATACCAATATAAAAACATCATCACACAAGCAGCCTTTCAAACAACAACAATAATAACAAAGTTTCACACTCTTAAAAACACAATACAACACAACAGCAAGAATAAAATGCAATGTTAAGACACAACAAAACAATTTAGTACCCTTTATTTGGGATCTTAGTAAATCAGGACCTAAGACATCATTTTCTGTAACGTATCACAGCCTAACCTGGTAACCTAGGGTCGGGATGACAGCTTCCTGTCCTGGACGCTATTATCTTCAATGCTGATTTCCAATTAGCTTCTCTCTCCTCTCCTTTCTCTCTCTCCTCTTCCCATTTCTTCCCGTTAAGAGGGAGTTTTTCCTTTTTTCCTCACCATTGTCACCAAGTGCTTGCTCATATGGGGAAGTTGGGTCCCTTTAAATTAAGATAAAGAGTACAGTCTAGACCTGCTCTATGTGTAAAGTGCCTTGAGATGACTTTTGTTGTGATTTGGTGCTATACAAATAAAGATTGACTGATTGATCACAATGTAACACCGGCCAAAAATGCTGAGTTTGCACAAATGTGTACACCAGACTATTGTTGTGCAGTTTGGGTTTATTCGTCACTGACAGCGATCATACCAACAGTACAGATGCTTGTTGTATGTATCAGCTGTTTGTGTGAGCGTGCCAATTAGCATGACTTAGAGGTGTTCAGTTCATGTTTGAACAAATCAGTTGTCGGCTCAGGCGTGATTCACAGTGTGATACTTCCTCATTAAAAGCTCATTAAAAGACCACAAAACCCACAGATACAATCATAATGTGATAATTAGCGTTGCCAGTAAGTGGCTGCTAAGCTGTTAACCTTACAGACGGCGCTGCGAAGGTTTAGGACTGAACTGAACAATAAGAGCTTCAACTGGCAGCAAACTGAACGTGTGACTGAAGGACTGAAGACAGAATCAGTGCTGAATGACATGGTGGTATGAACTGATTGATGTCTCAACTGAAAGACATTTTAACAGCAAAACCATCCATCCATCCATTTTCCGCTGCTGAAACCCAAATTCCTTCTTCTCCCCTAGCAATGCCCCCTAGCTCCTCTTTGGGGTTTCCCATTCCAGGAGAGATATATAATCCCTCCATTGTGTTCTGGGGTCTTCTCTTGGGTCTCCTACCAGTTGGAGGTGCCAAGAAACACCTCCAGAGAGAAGCACCCAGGAGGCATCCAAACCACCTCAGCTGCCTCTTTTTAATGCAAAAAAGCAGCGTTTCTACTCCGAGCCCCCCCCCCCCCCCCCCCCCCCCCGGTCATCCAAGCTCCTCATCCTATCTCTAAGGCTGAGGACAGACACTCTCTGGAGTCAACTCATTTCAGTCGCAGTGAATTCTGCAGTGAATTTTAACCATTATGTGATTGTTTTCAGCTTTGAATCTTAATCTACAAACCACAAACCACAGCTTCCCTGGCGAAAATTACAACCTCTGGATTGGAGCTTTTGACTTGGTAATAATCCAATTGGGGTCAAACTGGCAGCCAGAAAGAGAGATGGGTGGGGTCTCTGCAGCAGGACCACACACACCATACTTTCCATACATACTTTACTAGCATGTATGGGAAAGATCAGTTTCATGTGGTGGGAGCTGGCTGAGTCTACTATGATAACTACGGTGCAGAAAGACAGTCCTCATCAACTCATAAAGTCAAAGTTTAACAAGTGTGTGACCAGGAAGTGCTCAACAGTAAATTCCAGCACTAGATTATACAATCCTATAGTTTACAGTACGAGTTTTGATGGTTGGCAGGGCACCAATTTTAGGATAACCGCCTCCATTTATAACCACTAATAAGAGTGTATGCCTGGTTTCCAACATTTACATCCTGTAGTGGTTTTGTAATTGGTTCAGATCATATGCTGCATCCAAAATCTTAATGCAAATATTTAGTAAATGTAACATTATTAAATTATATTTCCAGATGTTATGAATTGAAGAAACGCAGCAGTACACAGCTGACGAGGCTGCAGTGGTTTAACCTTAGTGTCGTCCTCCCGGGTCAAATTGACCCCATCTGTTTTGACTGTTCCTTCTTTCCCCCCTTCCTTCCTTCAGTCTGTCCTTCCTTCTTCTCTCTTTCCTCCTTTCCTCCCTTCCTTATTTCCTTCCTCCATCCCCCTTTCTCCCCCCCACCCTTCCTTCCTCCTTTCCTCCCTTCCTTCTTTCCTCTGTCCTTTCCTTCCTTTGTCTTTTCCTCTCTCCCTCTCTCCCTCCCTCCCTCCCTCCCTCCTTCTTTCTTTCCTCCGTCCTTTCTTCCCTCCTTTCCTTCCTTCTTCCCTCCTTTCCGTCCTTCCTTCCTTCCTTCCTTCCTTCCTTCCTTCCTTCCTTCCTTCCTTCCTTCCTTCCTTCCTTCCTTCCTTCCTTCTTTCCTTCCTTCCTTCCTTCCCTCCTCCCTCCTTTCCTTCCTTCTTCCCTCCTACCTTCCATCCTTCCATCCTTCCTCCCTCCCTCCCTTCCTTCCTTGACTTGAGGACAACAGGAGGGTTAAAGAGATATTGAAGGCAGCATTTTCTCCTCTGGAGCATTTGGCAAAGCCCTTTTGAAATGAGACAGTCGCCTTCTTACGACAAATCAGTTTTGAAATGTTGATGACTGTGTGTAATTTTAAATGCAGCAGGTTTATTGGAAATGATTTCTTATATTTGACAGATATGAGTACTAACGATACCATTCCTGTCAGACAGTCGCCAACAATCATCTCAGTCATTGTGGCATTTTAAGAAGAAACATTTTCTTCTCTTGAGTGCATGCCGAGTTCACTGTCAGCCAGTGGAGCAGTTAATGATGAGACGCCTTGCTCAAGGGCACAAGCACAGAAATGTTTATTACCAGAGAGGAGAGTGTTTGTCGTTCACTTTCTCCCTCGCTGGTTTCAGCTGGTCAGGGATTTAAGGTGGTGACCTTCTAGCCGTCAGTCCTGGCTGACAGCCGCTAAGCCCTGTGCTGACACCACTATTGTCAGAGAGCGCTTTGATCCCACCAGACCAAGAATACATTCATGAATAAAGCAAAACCTGCTTTCCAATACCAGAGTGTGCCTGGGAGTGTTTTTTATTAATAGTGTGGAGCAGGTATGATATACTCCTGGCCTCTTAGATGTGTGTATTATGTGTTTAGTCATATCTAGTACTTGAAGAAATACACTTAACCTATATATTTATATTTAGTATTATTTCTATCTTCTGTTTTTGATATTACCTTTATGTTTTTCTGCTGTAGTTTATCATGTTAAGTGCATTTTTATTGGGAGTATCTGAACAGAGGTAAAATACTGTTTATTATAGTACCTATGATATACAGATTATATATGTTCTAATATGACGAAACTGCATCAAACAAAAAGGATTTGATTCATGAATTCAGCTCAATAAATAAGTGGCATATGGTTGAAAGCACTCATCATAACTAAGGTAGAAAGGGTTAAATAAATATATGACTATTAAACAGAAGTTGTGTATTTATGTTGTGTTTAAATACTCAGATACAATTCATACATGAACCTTTACGTACATTATATTTTATTACAGATATGTGGTTCATTTTATTTCCCACTGTACACTGTAAGGCGTTGGATTCTGTCTGGCATTATTCTCACTAACTAAAAAAGATGAACACAAGTGGTAAAAACACCAGAATGTAAAACAAAAGAATACAATAGCCAAGTTTCCAGAAAAATATAATGCAAATTTCCAGAAAATCCAATAATGGAAAGTCATGTTATATCATCATTAGTTTGCTTAGTCTGTTTCTATTGCACTTTGTCGCATTTTGCTTTTATTGATAGACCAACTTTTCCACTTCAGCCAAGCATGAAAACTTCCTACATTTCCACTCAGATTTTATTATGCACAAATTAAAAATCAGCACTTTGTGGCTGTTTGTTGGGACTGACAGTGACTCCTCTGTTGTGGATTCAGGGTTCAGACAAATGCCTATTTTCTCACTCTATGATCACATCATGTTATATGTAGTAATCATATAATAATGTAATGTATGTGATCACATGCAGTACAACCAGCTAATATGACGAGTGTAGCACATATTTAGTGTGGTATGAAGCTAAATGATAATATGATATTGATGCCTTTCTAAGTTATATACTCATTGTAAAGTTTTGGCTGTTACTTCCAATCCTCATAATTAGCTGGTACAGTTAATTAGACAATGGGATGCTTGTGTTTCTGAAGGATATGTAAAGAGATGTCATGCACATAATGGTAAAAAATGACCAGACGTGATCAGAAACAAATTGAATAGGTCAGACAAGTGTTTAAACTGAAAAATTGTATTCAGAGACAGTCCAAAACTACTCCGCTGTATACTGAGCACTGCTGTTCAGATGTGGAGATAAACAGCCAGACAGATATCCGCCTGACAACCATCCATCAAGCACTGACCCAGTGTGAAATGCAAACATGTCACCTAGATGTTAAGTCCCACTTTATAACTCTGGCGCCTGGAAAGACTGGAAAAGAGGTTATATAAGCAATATTCTGGGTCACAGTGTGCAGGTTCAAGATATTTGGTTATGTAATGGGCCTTTAATGGCAGCCATGGGTGACTGACAGCCTGAGGCACTTCCCCCCTGAGACCCTCATAACTCCTCATATCTACAGATAGTGTTTGATACAGGAAGTGAGAATGTCAGATCATGTTTGATAGACATCAGTTACGCAATGAGAACGAGTAGAGGTCACTATGATATGTGAACCAGAGCTGAACTAGTGAGAAATGTAATTGCCCGTCAGACTCTTTGGGTTTGTTGTAAAGTGAGGCCGGGGTCATGTAGCGACGCTCTGCACCACACGAGGTAATTTACAGTAGATCTTACAAAGTGGTGACACAGAAAAAGGGCATAGTGGTTACCTAACTTGAAGATCCGCTGGCTAAATGAGCACAGCTGGGTCAGCACGCTCTGTGATACTGATAATAGAGCCATTGAGAAAAACTTTCCATCCTCAGTCTGTCCTTAAGAGATAGCAGCTGAACAAACCTGCTGTATGTTTTTAAAAAATTGGAGACATATTTCATTTTGTCTTTATTGGAAGTCAGACTGAAAGCAGTAAAACAACATTTAGAAAGCTGTAAGAAAGCATGTTTAGATTAGATTATACTGTATCGATAACATTTAATAACTTTCTTAACTTCATTGTAGTCCCTCGCTCCTGAAACCAAGCCAATGCCTTGATTATGAGTCCAGGCAATCCAATCCAAATTGTTCTGCCTCTCCTCACATACCTCGCATATTTTGCTTAAAGACTATAGCTGATAGCCAACTGACCACTTACTGCAAACCTCTAAAAACATTGATGGGTCACAGTGTCAGTGTCATCAGATCTGTAAATGCTTATATGTATAGATCTCGAGGGAATAGACAGACAACATTTTTTCCTTTTTATGGGAGGACTTGTTGGGTAAAAAGCCATCAGTGTGTATTTGTCTTTATTGGAAGTCAGACTGAAAGCAGTAAAACAACATTTAAAAAACTGTAAGAAATCATGTTTTTATTCTCCATGATCATAGATTATACTGTATCAATAGCGTTTAATAACTTTCTTAACTTCATTGTGCTCCCTCGCTTCTGAAACCAAGCCAATGCCTTGATTATGAGTCCAGGCAATGGTTATCCAATCCAAATTGTTTTGACTCTCCTCACATACCTCGCATATTTTGCTTAAAGTTGCTCTTAAACGCATCAGAAAGACTATAGCTGATGGCCAGCTGACCACTTACTGAAAACCTCTAATACCCCTTTTCCACCGAGCTGGAGCCAGTGCTGGTTCAGAGCTAGAGCTAGAGCCAGTGCTCAGTTGGTGCTAATCCAAGCACCTCTTACGAACCTTTTGCTTTTCCACCGGCAAGGAGCCATGTGATTACGTCACTGTATAACGTAGCCAGCGTGCGCCTTTGAAGCACTTCCATGATTCACCAGTGAGAGGCAGCAACATGGCGCAAGGCATCTAGCCTGCCGGAAACGAAGAAGAAGGAGAAGACGACAGCTCTGGCAAAAAAATGATAAAAATAGTACTTTTAATCAACAAATCTTTAACCCTCTGTAAATGCCATGCTAGCCGGCTAATGAACATTAACCCCACTAGTCTGCTAATAAACGTTAGCCCTGCTAGCCGGCTAATAAATGTTAGCCCTGCTAGATGGCTAATAAACGTTAGCCCTGCCCCCAGTCCGCTGATGTAATCGGTTCTTGCTTTAGACCAGCAAAGAACCGGTGCTTAGTCAGGCTCTGACTCCGAACCAGCACCAACACCAGCTCCAGCTCGGTGGAAAAGGGGTAAAAAACATGATGGGTCATAGATCTGTAAATGCTTATATGTATAGATCTCGCGGGAATAGACAGACAGACATTTTTTCCTTTTTGTGGAGGACTTGTTGGGTATATAGCCTCAGTGTGTATTTGTAAGTCAAAGAATAAGAAAGAAAAAATACAACAAAAGTCATCTCAAGGCCCACAACCATATTTAAGCAATCACAATTATGTATCATCCTGTTTCCATCTTTGGTGCAGATCCCTTATTGCTGTGATATTTTCCCAGAAATGTGTTTTTTAAAATAGAGATGATGATGATACCTCTCATCTCTCATATTCTTGGAGTAAAGCTTTGGTTTCTGTATCTTTTCTCTTGAGTCCAAGATAACAGCTGTTGCGCCTCTCCCGAAAATGTAAACAAATGGGGGGGGGGGGGGGGGGGGTATTAATAGATAGAAATCTCAATACAGCAAATGTTAAATCTTTCATATACTGGCTTTGGGTTGCACCACTGCTGTGTTTCATCACCCAGCAATAAAAAAAAGTAACAAAGCCGATCTTTATGTTTATGAAATGAGTCTGATTTTAAAATTATACTCATCCACAGAAGGTTGCTTTTCCTGCACCACCACCATCCATCCCTCATATTAAATGTTACCTACTGCACTCAAAGCTGGAAACTGCTGGATACAATTTACTAAAGTTGCAGTAGGCCAATAGAGGGTTTAGTCCTTTGCTCAAGGGCAACTTGACAGCAGTGCTGAGGGAGGAGAGAGCATTTCCTAATTTTCTCTCCCCAGTTAGTTTGCCTGGCAGGTCTGGGACTCCGAGTGGCGACCTTCCAGTCTGCAGCCCGCCTTTCTAACTTTAGGCTACTGTTACCCCTTGCACAACCCTCCCTCCCAATCCTGTTTTATTTTCCCTACATAGAAAGTGGAGTACTTTTTTTTTTTATTACAAAACTCACAGTTACATATTCATGCCTTACTGTGCGACCTCAAATGCCACGGTTCAGCGCGCCTGGCCTTCGATGCCCGGAGGCGACAGTAGCCGTTTGATCTGCAAAGGCCACATTTGAACCTCCTGCTGTCGGCTTTAAGCACAATCATTCCACGATGCGGCTTTTGAAGAGTTGACCACAGCTGCTGCCCTGCCAGAGGATCAGCCTGCACTGTATGTGATGTTTAGTATGCAGAAGATCCAGTCTGATTCACGGGATGAGGGTCGAAATATTGATCCTGCTAAAGCTTCTCGAGATGGCTTTTTTTTCCTCTTTTTTTTTGCTAAATTAACATTCATAACTTCTTGAAGCTTTTGAAAGGTTAAACTCTTTCAACAAGGATAATTTGCACTGTGCTATATTGCTATTGTCTCTAATGCTGATTGATTCTGGACGAAATATAATTAATAGCACTCTCTCAGTGACAAGAATGAGGAATTTGAAATTTCTAATATGCAATCTCAGTAAAGGTTTTTGAGGGGAGTTGCAAATGAATAAAACCTATTGGTGTGTAAGGAGAAAAAATACTAGCATCAGTGTCTTTGGTCTTGATAATCTTGCAGGGGTTTAAATAATATATTCTAGGAGGATCTGCTGTATATACATATATCTGAGAAGATACATGCAATAACCCCATTCTGCCTGCCTGTCTGTCTGTGGAGGGTTTCTGACTTGCTGAAAGCTGAAATTTCAAACGCTATGAAAAAAAAAAATATATATATAGTAAGTTGAACAAGCACATAAGAATAAAATGGATAATTGATCAGTTATGGGAAATTCAATGAGTTTATTGAAGAATTCATAAGTGACAATTAAGTCTAAACACATTAACCCTTGTGTCGTCCTCCTGGGTCAAATTGACCCTGTCTGTTTTGACTCTTCCTTCCTTCCTTCCTCCCTTCCTCCTTTCCTCTGTCCTTCTTTCCTCCCTCCCTCCCTCCTACCTTCCTCAATTCCTTCTTTTCTCCCCCCCTCCTTTCCTTCCTCCCTTCCTTCCATTCTCCCTCCCTCCCTCCCTTCCTTCCTTCCTTCCTTCCTTCCTTCCTTCCCTCTTTCCTTCTTCCTCCCTTCCATCCTTCCTTCCTTCATCCCTTCCATCCTTCCATCCTTCTTTCCTTCCTTCCTTCCTCCCTCCCTTCCTTCCTCCCTCCTTTCCTTCCTTCTTTCTTCCTTCCTTGACTCGGGCACAACAGGAGGGTTAATAGACTGTTACAGACCATGAAATGCAACATCCCATATTCACTTTGTAGCATGTTGTCCTGTCATCTGTCTGATAAACACATCACATGTCCAAAAATACCTTGATACAACATGATGAGACACTTTCCAGGTCGGTAGTAGAACCATAGACTGTATTTAAAGATGGGCGTAGCGAGGTGTTACTGGAGCCGCCTGAAAGTCCAGAGTTGTTGCTTAAAGTAGGCGCCATCTTTGCTGTGTGGAGGCAGGACATTTAGAATAAGGAGTGTGGAGTTTTGCTGGCCTGTTACCTCGGACCAAACTAACACTAAGTTACTGGGAACACAGAGCACAGCACGCTTGAGCTAACATTAGCTGCTTTAGCTAAATTATGCTAACACGACAGGTAGGTCTATCATACCTAAATGACATATTACGATAATAATCCGACTCAGTGTGAGTCCTGGAGCTAGAGAGAGCAGCAGGTGAGCCGACTGTCAATCACTGCTTTCAATCAACGCCCACGCAGCAGTCATCAATGTCTTCAATGCTTATTAGCGGAGCAATCATTTCTCTATTATTAGAGGGCCTGAATGTGGTAATTGCGGAAAAAATTGACTTATTGACGTACTGATTGATTTAGTATTTCTAGAGAGAAGTTGACACTTATTGAATGCAAGTCAACTGGAGCCAGCATCTAGTGGCCATTGGTGGTACTGCACTTTTACATACTTCCTTATTAGCTTGGTAGTAGACACTTAAACATAGTGAATGATAAATGTTCATAATTACACTGTATTTCCTGTATTTCCACATTTGTCATCCTAGTGGTAAAATAATTGAATTAAGATGACACCCTGCCTTCACTGACCCCCGAAAATCGTCATTTCCTCTGATGTTGGTTTGTCTGCAGACACTTATCACATCTATTTAATCTTTTATCTATCCAGCTGATGTTTGCACTTCTCTGCAACATCCTGCTTCACATTCTTACATGATGTCTTCAGTCCTCTACATCACTAAACAGCTCCACGGTAGAAAAGTGCCACTAAGGAACAAATCCAACCCTGTCATGAGAGGGTGAAACAATAAATCAGGGAATGATACTTGTGTGATATTTGCATATGTGCAAGTTGCTCGATGGCGATAGTCTGTTTTGACTGTTCCTCCCTTCCTTCTTTCCTTCCTTTGGTCTGTCCTTCCTCCCTCCTTACTTCTGTCCTCCCTTCCTCCCTCCCTCCTTCTTTCCTTCCCTCTTTCTTTCCTTCCTTCCTTCCTTGCTTCCTTCCTTCCTTCCTTCCCTCCTTTCCTCCCTTCCTTCCCTCCGTCCTTCCTTCTTCCTCCCTGCCTTCCTTCCTCCTTTCCCTGCTTCTTTCCTCTGTCCTTCCTTCTTCCTCCCTTCCTTCCTCCTTTCCTTCCTTCCTTCCTTCCTTCCTTCCTTCCTTTCTTCCTTCCTTCCTTTCTTCCTCCCTTCCTTCCTTCGTCCTCCCTTCCATTCATCCTTCTACCTCCATATTTTTTACTATGTATGACAATAAATATACTTGAATTTTGAATCTTGAAAAGGTTTTAGGAGTAGAATGTGAAAATATGAGGTCCGATGTTAGTGGATTTTTTTTTTTTTTCTAAATATGCAAAATCTGCTCAAAGAACAAGAAGTAAACACTTTTTTTTCCTTCTGTTTCTCCACTGGATCTTCTTAACCAGTATTTGAACAGTCTGTCCTGTATGCTGGAACTTCTCGGCTACTTTCTCAGCGTGATTACATCTAAGAGCTGTTGGTTTTCTTTGAGGATGACATTGAGCAGGGTGGAAAAAAACTGGGGCGCGCCGACGTGTGACTCCTTTACAGAACAAAAGCCTCCTGAACTCTTCGTTATGCAGGCGAGGCGTGGATGAGCTTTCTAAGCAGAGGAAACCCAGTCACACTGAGATAGAAAGCAGCTAATTTACACACATTGCCACAGGCATGAGAGAACGGTGTGAAGGAGACAGAGAACGGAGGAAGATAAGGCTAATTATTTTCCCTGCAGAGAGTCAGGAACGTCCCCTGGCTTCCTACAGGGGGGCTTGTCAGGATGTGATTCCCCGGTGAGCAAAGAAGAGACGCAGAGAAGATGAAGATTGTGAGAAGAAAAATATGACAAATACAGCACAAACTAGAGTGTTATGAGGAGATGTTGGAAGAGAGGCAGTAAAATGAAAAACTTAATCATGTCTTCCTGTAAAAACTAAAAATAACGCCTCGCTAGATTATTGTCAAATTACATGTTTTTGTTCTTTAACAGTGTTGAGAGCAGGGTTAGGGTTATTTCTTCTCTAAAAATGTGTTGATACGGTTTATTTTATTTTTCTATATATCTACAGTAAAGTTAAATCTTCCAGCTTCTTCAATGTATATGCCTAATAATCGATTTTCGGTGCCTGTTTCTCACTGTGTTATTCATTTTTTAGGATTTTAGGAACTTACAGGTTTTTGCTTCAGTCTAACATAAAGTCATAGCTGACATGTCTTCAGTTTGTGTCCATTTGTGTATTTTATTTGGCTTGGTATCCAATTGTGTCATTTTGTCTTCGAAAATGGAGCCTCATTGTCATTCAAGAGGTCAATTTATAGTCACATGCTCCTTCAATCTCTAATCATGTATGTCCACAACCTACTTCTCTCAATATGTGGTCTGCCTATTACGAAGCTGCTGCTCACTTTTAAAGCATCACATGAGCAGAGCCACACAAAATGCATTACAGTAAATGGTTAAACCTTGACATGACATGAGTGAGTGTTGGCGATTTCATCAAGAGTCTGAGTTTTGAGGGATCAGGCTTTGACTTACAGGGTAGCTCATATTCAAAAGGCCACATTCAGACCAGATCCTGCAATGCATGAAAAATGGCAGCCCTCCCATTCATTTGAATAGGAAAAAAAGAGAGAAAAATGGCCATCCAGCAAGAAGTTGAACTGGACTCAACTTTTGCAGAAACACATACAACACAACAATACATGCAACTGCTTAATCTTGGCGGATTACTTAGTAACGTGAACTTTGTATTCTACTGTTTCCCACATGATCATCATGACCAAAGATAAGACTGATGCTGCTTTGATAAGTTAAACATAAAGAATCCTATCTGTGAGTTTTACAAACTGCTGTGCTGCTTTTTTTAGCTTCTGATAAGACCTTAAATGCTTTGATCTGTAACTTCAACAAAACTTCCTTGATCATATTTAATTATATCTCATCAGTACCTCAAACAACATGCACTCATCTTTGCAGACCCTCTGTGCTGCAGTGCTGGATTTGATCTGAAACCAACCTTAAGGTTTAATCATCACGTCAGGTTTGACATGAGGATCAAAATGTTTGAGCAAACCTCACTGCCTCTTCTTTCTGTCTCAACTCATTTAACTTTTACAGATGTTTTAAGGCCTTTTTAAAGTTAATATTCATACATCAAGCCCTGTGACACGAACCAGTGAGATCCACTTTAGTCAAAGGATCTTATGAAGGACTTCAAGTCATATAGGCTGCACAGTCTCAGGCTCTTCCTTCCTTCCTTCCTTCCTTCCTTCCTTCCTTCCTTCCATCCATCCATCCATCCATATAGGCTGCATAGCCTCAGGCTCTTCCTTCCTTCCTTCCTTCCTTCCTTCCTTCCTTCCTTCCTTCCTTCCTTCCTTCCTTCCTTCCTTCCTTCCTTCCTTCCTTCCATATAGGCTGCACAGTCTCAGGCTCTTCCTTCCTTCCTTCCTTCCTTCTTTCCTCCCTTCCTTCCTTCCTTCCTTCCTTCCTTCCTTCCTTCCTTCCATCCATATAGGCTGCACAGTCTCAGGCTCTACCTTCCTTCCTTCCTTCCTTCCTTCCTTCCTTCCTTCCTTCCTTCCTTCCTTTCTTCCTTCCTGAAACAGCTTTTTGACAGTTTTATTTTTCAGATGATATGTTTTTTGTTTCCAATTCTTACTGTTAAATGTTTGTTTTATGTAAAGCACATTGAGTTGCCATTGGGTATGAATTGTTCTATATAAATAAAGCTGCCCTGCCTTGAAAGACTTGATTCATAAATCCTTGAAGAAAAAGTGTCCTTTCCCAATGTAAGTGTATAAGCAGATACTTTTATATAATGTCTAACCAGTCGCATATGGTTGCAAAACAAAAAGAATTAAATCATACATGACAGAGAAAGATCTTCTTACTAAATGAAAAGGCATCAAATGCAGACTTCATAATGAGCGGGAAGCCCCCGAAGTCCTCAGCAGCGTTGATGCATCATCATGTCAGGAGTAAAAACAGCCGGGAAGAACAACAAGTGTGTCTTAATTGATGAGCTCGTCAACTCCCCTCTCACACTGTAAAGAAGCTTCTCCTTGTTTTCCTTTCATGAGAAGTTTGTTCTCTTTGAGGCAACTTCATACAAACTTTCTTCACAAGGGTGGAAGTATCGACTGGGGCGCTCTTGGATGTGTTAATAAGCCCGAGAGTTCACTGGAATGAAGCTCTGAATTAAGGATGCTTTCCTTTACAGCACTTTACAGATTTAGCAGAATTTCTTTACATTAACCCTCCTGGAAGGGAGGAAGGAAGGAAGGGAGGCAGGAAGGAAGAATGGAAGGGAGAAAGGAAGGAAGGGAGGAAGGAAGGAAGGGAGGAAGGAAGGAAGAAGGAAGGAAAGGAGGAAGGAAGAATGGAAGGGAGGAAGGGAGGAAGGAAGGAAGAAGGAAGGAAAGGAGGAAGGAAGAATGGAAGGGAGGAAGGAAGGGAGGAAGAAGGAAGGGATGGAAGGAAGGAAGGAAGGAAGAAGGAAGAAAAGAATGAATGGAAGGAAGGAAGGAAGAGTCAAAACAGACAGGGTCAATTTGACCCGGGAGGACGACACAAGGGTTAAAACACACACACACACACACACACACACACACACACACACACACACACACACACACACACACACAGAGTTCTATATGTGAGAGGAGAATAATCCACAAGCTTCATCCTCTCCGGTCTTTTTCTTTTAAGTGCTCCTCCAGCTGATGGTTGTGTAATAACTCACCAGGGATTAACCTACTGCAGAGAGCCACTCCTCATATTCACATCGATCTCTATAACGTTGTGTCCTACATCACGCTCACGCTCCATGAGCTCAACACGTTTGTCCTTTTTAATGGAAGTTAATTCATTTCAATGACAGTTGTTCTTCATGCCTGACTGCATCTTAATGTTACAAAACTCTATAGATGAACTAACAGGAAGTTGGATATCGCTACTATTGTCAGCACTGAGATTAACCTTCCTGTCGTCCTCCCGGGTTTAATTGACCCCATCTCTCTTTTGACTGTTCCTTCTTTCCTTCCTTCTTCCCTCTTTCTTTAATTTTTCCTTCCTTCTTCCCCTCCTCCCCTCTTTCTTTGCTCCCTCCTCCTTGCTCCTTTCTTTCCTTTCTATTTTCGTCCTTACTCCTTTCCTCCTTTCCTTCCTCCCTTCATTCTCTCCTTCCTTCCTCCTTTCCTTCCTCCTTTCCTTCCTTCTTCCTCCCTTCTACCCTCCCTCCTTTCCTTCCTTCTTCCTCCCTTCTACCCTCCCTACTTTCCTTCCTTCTTCCTCCCTTCCCAGCCCAGGAGGGTTAATGGAAGTTAATTCATTTCAATGACGGTTGTTCTTCATGCCTGACTGCATTTTAATGTTACAAAACTCTAGATGAACTAACAGGAAGTTGGATAGTTGTACTATTGTCAGCACTGAGATTGGTTTTACATAGAAAAGTGTCTGACAGTGATCCATTAGTATAACCATAGTCATGTTAATTCATTATTGACCCAAGAAAAGAAGACACAGATATTCATTATCCATCTGCAAGCACTCCAATTCATGCTTTTCTAATATGATGATTAGATTGTTTTCAACTGATTCAGCTGATCTGAAACCTACTTCATGAGGCTCAGTTTAGTGGTTTAGATACTTTTCTATGAGCTTGTGTTTTATGAGAATTTTATATTTGTGCATAAAAACCCAGAGAGGAAGCACCACAGATAAAAAAAAAAAGAGTAGCATATCTAAATAGAGAGGATGTGGTAACTGATTCTGCTTCCTCTACTGTAGATTAAAAACAAAAAAACATGTCACTCCCACTTACTGTTACAGGCCTCCGCACCACCATAAAGACTAAAAAATAAAGACCTCATTTGATTAAAAACACAGATCGGAAGAAGACAAGATATTTCAGTAAAAGCACACATTCATTTTTTAGGTGGGAAGCCTCAGAGTTCCTGGTGCGTGATTATTCATGTGATCTCTCCTCGTCCTCATGAATACATTATAATAACGGCAGTTGATGGGAATACGAACTGATTCATGACTTAATTTAGCTGAAGTTTCAGAAATTTGCTGAAAGCTTGCACATTTTAAATGAGTAGTTAGTACAGTAAGAGTGTGGCAAGAAGATTTATAGCACTCTCACATGCATCATCATCATCATCATCATCATCATCTTCATCATCATCTGTGTGCTCAATATTAAGCTATAACCAACAGCTGGTTAGCTTAGCACGAAGACTGCTAGCCCCTTTAAAGCTGTCTAATTAACATGTTATATGTCTTTTGTTTAACCAGTACTTTAGAAACGTAATAGATTACAGATTACTAGTTACTGTTTAAACTGTAATAAGTAATGTAACTATTTCAATGACTTCATCAAAGTAATGTAACTTATTACATTTGATGACTTTTCTAATTTTATAACCAATGTTTCCAGCTGTTAGGGTAAATGTTCCCTCCATCTGTCCTTCCTTCCTTCCTTCCTTCTGTCCATCCTTCCGTCCCTCCTTCTGTCTGTCCTTCCTTCCTTCCTTCCTTCCTACCGTCCTTCCGTCCTTTCTTCCTTCCTACCATCCCTCTTTCTTCCTCCCTTAGTTAGCGGCAACATCATTTGATCTTGATTGTGGTGTTTTGCTAACAGCAGGAAGTGGAGGTTTCCAGGAAGGTTTGGAGTTTGTGTCTGAAATATGAGAAGAACATGAAGTTTCACAGAGGGAGAGAAATCACAAAGTATATTTAACAGACTTTTACTTTTTTTAAAAAACCACAAAACCTCTTCACCTCCAATTCTCTGCTCTTATCAGTAAAGACAATTTGTTTTTCTAAAAAATTCTTCACCAGCCCTGAAAACGATGCAAATTGTTTTTAACTCATCTTTTGTGCTTTTTCATTCGTGTTGATTTTTTTAAACTGGTTGTCACAGCTTGCTGTTGACTCCCACTGAGTCTTTTGTTCCAAGAAAACAACGGTGCATCTGTGGCGAGCCTGTTTTTAAAGTGGATCTTCAGGTTGGATGTGTGCCAGTGTGCAGAGTGGATATAATTCCTAAAAAAAGAAAAAGAAAAATCTCACACCATGTTTGATGAGGTGTTTGTTTTTGAGTGAGTAAAACACTAAACAAGCAAATTTCAGCATGCAGTTTGGCGTGAAAAGATTCTTCTCTACAAAGAGAAATAATAGAAGAACAAACGAAGCGTGAGTTTGTTTTGCACAGAGCACAAATACTGGACACCTGATGTGGTGTTTGCAGGTTTATGTGCTGATTTTCTGGTGGATTTTCTTTGTATAGGATTTAGTCTTTGTATTCACATTTAAATATAATGTGTTATATCAATGAATACCAAACTCTTCAGGTTTTAACTTTAAACAGACCCAACATTCCCACATGAGCAACAGTGGCAAGAAAAAACTCCCTTTTAACAGAAAGAAACCTCACCAGACTCAGAGTGGGCAGCCATCTGCCTCGACCGGTTGGGGTTGAGTGGAGAGAAAGGAAGGATAGGAGAGAGAAGCACAATGAAAATCAACAATGAAGCTAGAAGGTCCGGGACTGGAATCTGTCATCCGGACGTCTACAGGCCCACATTACCTGTGAGACGAGAAAGCACAGACAACTCCGGGGAAGAATTTTAGGTTATTGAATGCATTCATAGAACATGAATGTTAATGGATATAGATGGATGGATAGAGAGAGAGAGAGGGAGAAGGAGAGAGGAGCTCAGTGCATCATGGGAGTCCCCCGGCAGTCTAAGCCTATAGCAGCATAAGCTAAGAGCTCTAAGAACCCTAACGATAAGCTTTATCAAAAAGGAACGTTTTAAGCCTACTCTTAAATGTAGGGAGGGTGTCTGCCCCCCAGAACCAAATCTGGAAGATGGTTCCACAGGAGAAGAGCCTGATAGCTGAAAGCTCTGCCTCCTGTTCTACTTTTAGAGATACTAGGAACTACAAGTAGACCTGCATGCTGGGAGCGCAGTGTTCTAGTAGGTACATAAGGTACTATCAGCTCTTTAAGATATGATGGAGCCTGACCATATTGATGCTTGCTACACATTGAAGAAATCACCTGTCCTATTTCTGACTTGACACCATGACAGTCTGCTAATTACCTGCAGAAAATGACCCAGAAGTGTGTTTTAAAAAAAGGAATAATCAGTTCATCATTTTGGTCAAAGCGTATCAATTCTTCACAGGTTTTTAATATTGTTAATAACCTAAAGGTATCTAGTCCTCCTGAGATGACACACCTCATTCATAATGTCCCAGTAGATACTCTGGGTCCTATTTCTTTACAGACATTATTACATTATTAAGACATGGTGTTGGATTATCCTGTTATTTTTTAAATTTGCATTGATCATCCTACTGTGCCAAAGCAGAGATCTCACTAAGCTGTGTTTTTATTATGTGCATGGTCTTATTCTCTAAATGGTTTATTCATAATTAAGTCTGTGGTTCATTGTGGGCAGTAATATCTGTTTCATGCTTTTCATATCTGTCTTCTCCATATTTGGTACACAGTCTGGTCAAACACTCAGTCAGTAAGTGGAAATGTCTGATGCCACGGTTTCTAAGCTTACTGGAAAGTGCTTGCTTTACACATCGGACAGAAATACTTGGCAAGGCCCCAGATGCCTGGATCATATTCTGTTTAGGTTCATTCTTGGGAAATACCTGACATGCCAGCAATACTATCTATGCTGTTCCCTCTCAGTTGCTCATTGTCATTTGCTTCCTGCATGCATATGACCTAGGCCTGCATTAAATGAGGATTAACCCTTATATACTTTATATTTAAGAGCTGTGAAAACACCCAATACTCATTTCCTCTTGGTGGACTTTTCCTAATGTTCATGCAAAAATTTAGATAAATTGCATCATTTCTTTTGTTTTCATTTTGTGCAGCTGATACGCATTTTTATGTCTGGAAATGCCCAGATTTTACTTGTTTTTATTTAAAAAATTCAAAAATCACCATTCAAACATGTTGCTATATTCTTTATAGTCTATAAAATCTATAAAATAGTGATTTTAAATGTCTTTTTTCTTTTCTTCATTAATGACTGCAGGGACAAATGTGACTGATTATGAGTCAGATTATGAACAGTATGTGAGGGGTAAAAGAAATAACTCCTGATTTCATCACAGAAACATCTACTCTCAAATATCCAATGTTGCTTTTCCACTTTACCAAAAAATAATATTCTAAAGAGGGAAAAAAGCACATCATATTTTGGCATTAAAATGGTAAAAACTAAATAAAGTAAACAAAGTATCAACTCCTGGTAGCTCATTTTATACGTCAGGATATTGAGTTTGGCATTTAAAAACATTACGCTTACATTGTGTAAAAACTAAATCAACTAAGTAAGCAAAGTATCAGCTCACTTTATACATGTCAGAGTATTTAGGTTACATTGTGTAAGCGTGTGAATGTTTATATAATATATGTGTGTGTTTATGTAATGTTGTCAGGGTGTCGGTTATGCAGGCCGGACTTCCTTTTCACTTCATAACACAGCAAAATAAAACATGACTGACATGCACAGGGTGAGAACATTTACATTACATATAGGTTTACACCAGGCGGGGATCTCCGGTCCTCTGAAATGACGCCAACGCGGAAGTAACTTAGAACTGCATTCTATCAAAAGGCCACCAGGGGGCGACCGTCTCTATACAAGTCAATGGAGAATTCACCAAGTTCTCACTTGATTTCTAACCTCAGTAAACGTTTTCAAAATGTGTTTATGGTCTCAATCGCTAGTTTAAAGCCTTCTTCAATGGAGTATGATGTTCATTTATAAATTTTGGCCTCCCTGATTTTATATTTGATGATAAAGCAGGGTATGCATTAGGGCGTGGCTACGTCGTGATTGACAGGTTGATTGACCAGTGTCCTCGAGATCCAGCCCTCGCAGCCATAGCAACCTCCCCGCTCCACCCATGGCTCCGCCTCATGCCCATATAAGTAGAATCCGTGTTTTTATTTTTCCCAGCATGCACCTGACATTTTCAAGATGGCGCTGCCTAGATTAGAAACTATTGGCTTCCGAGCAGCAGTCCACAAGCCAGTGGGTGATGTCACGGATGTTACGTCCATTTCTTTTATACAGTCTATGGTTTACACACACACACACAGTCTTTCCTCTGTCACTTTTGGGGTATGTTCATAGACTTACATGAATTTCTTGGAGACTTAATTTAACCGTAACCTCAACCACTACTTGCCTAAACCTAAACCCTTAACCCAAAAATCAGTGTTTTACCAATTGGGGTCATGACTTTTTTTTGCCCCCAGTTGCACAAGCTATCCCCAATCAACTGGTGTAAAGTCTGGTTTTTGTCCTCGAAAGTCACTTAAATCATTCTCACACACACACACACGCACACGCACACACTAACAGGATGCAGAGGAAGAAGAGGCAGCACATTACAGTACAGTCGGGTACATTATGCTACCGTACAGCATGTTCTGCTGAGATAGACTACACAACATTCCACCTTAAAACTCCCATCAGCTTCCAGACTCCAGCGCAGGAATGTGCCCTAGTTATGCTTCATCTGCGTGGAATACTTCTGCTACAGCTCAATATTTCATGTCTTACTCGACGTGGTCTAGTTTCTGTACATGCTCAAGCCTCTCCAGAAACACAGCCGGCCAGAGAAGAAGAGAGAAGTGAGAGTGATGGTTTTAAGATGTGCAAATCCGGAGCAGCTACAGTACGTTGAAGGGGGAAAAAAAAGAAGAGACTGTATAAAGTGACTTTTTAAACCAGAAAGGTCATTCTCAGTTTGTTCTCTATAGAGCAGCTACATATTTGACACCTGATGATATCACGGATTAAAAGCAAGAAGTCATACTTGCACAATGTCTTCCAAAGAAACCTAAAGTAAAGTTGGCAAATTTGGGAATTTTATGATTCAATTCAGGACAGAAAGGTTGAGCCATGTGTTTTGGCTCTTAAACTCGGTGAAATGCAGCATGAATCAGATTAACCCTAACCCAAAATGGTCTCAATTAAAGCCACTGTTTGACTAACGGGGAAAAGGTAGAGTGTGGGAGTATGGGACTTTTTCATTTCGAAATGGAACTGCATTCATTTGGAAGTATCTCACAGTATTTTGACGATATAAGAATAATTAAAAGAATGTGTCATTTACTGACCAAAATCACTGAGTGACGTATTATAGAAAGTTGGTATGCATGCTGTGGAGCGAGAAAGTCAAAAAAAGTGGAAGAAAAGTGTAAAGAGAAGCTTCTATACTGCAACTTTAGTACCGGGGGAAAGAAATCATTATTAAGTTATTACATTAAAAATGCACCCTTGCCTTTTTTTTTGAAGATGAACTACAAGATAATCTCTCTCTCTCTCTTTCTCTCTCTCTGTCTCTCTCTCTCCCTCTCTCTCTCTCTCTCTCTCTGTCTCTCTCTCTCTCTGTCTCTCTCTCTCTCTCTCTCTCTCTCTCTCTCTCTCTCTCTCTCTCTCTCTCTCTCTCTCTCTCTCTCTCTCTCTCTCTGTGTGTGTGTGTGTAATTGCATACTGTGCAGGCTTTTAAACATTCAGGTGCTGAACTGCGCTTGCTCGTAAAAAATCGACTTGTGGGATCCATGAATTGATTCAAAATCGTGAAAAATAAGAATCACTAATCTTATATGAATTGATTTTTTTTTCACCAACCCCTTCCCCAATTATGCATTTTTCCACTTAAGTATTTAATGGATCGCTTCACGTTTTTTCAAGTCTATCTTAATACATGAGTTACATACCCATATGCCTACCAATGAAAGAGTTTTTGGTCCTCGCTCAGTCTAAAAATACTTCAAAGAATCGGCAACAGCAATGAAAAATCCATCAATGCATAGACTTCACCTTTGCTACAGCGTGATTTTATATTTTCTCCACGTCTAAAACTTTTACTCTCACTCTCTGCCCTCAGAGTAGATATTAATGTGTTATGTTACTGCAGAGATTACTATGGAGAGTCTGCACTGATAGATGCTAATTACATGGGAATAGCTTATCTAAGAATAGAATTAGCTGCTCTGTATTCTTCCTCTCGGAGAATGTGAAGTAATCTTGTGAATGGTCGTTAGGGAGCAGCGGGTTTCCCTCCTCGCATGAATGGAGCAAAGTAACCTTTAAACCATGGAGCTGTTTTTAAAAGGGTTGCGCAACGCCGAAACGTCAACACCGGACAGATGTCCCTCACGGAGTCTTTCCTCGCCGAGGTATTCGGATGAAAAATGAGCCAATTCTTTCTGCTGCATGCTGCTATCATTTGGAATTCCTGCTGAAAACCATAATATCCTCACATTTCACGTCGGCCTTGATACACAGGCTTGAAAAGGTCGCCACAGGTGAAATTCAAGGCTGTGGTACATTCGACTCTTTCCTGTGGGTTTTAATTTAAAGGACACTGAGACTTCTCTTGTCAGAAATGAAGGTATCTCTCCAGTAATTTCCTGCAGAAGAAAATATTTTCTTTGCACTCCGTTCCCAATGAAGCCTTTATCCCCCCCAGACGCCGGCTCGAAGGGTGATCTGTGATATAACACTCAATCACTCACAGCCTGTGGACAATTATATTTCATAATAAGCATGAGACGGACTTGCTTTCATTTTCTCAAAGGAGTAATTTTCCCTCCCTCCCACGCTCTGTAATCGCTGCTGGCTTCTCAGGTTTGAGCTCCAAGCAGCTATCAGAGGTCTTATCTGGGTGAAATGGAAATGAGCATCAAGGAAAGAGCGAGTGACACTTCTGTTTCTGGAAATTAATTCGGACTTTGCACATGATTGTATATTTTTAATTAGTTTTTTTTTTTGTGCATACAGAGAAATGTTGTAATATCTGCTTTTTACCAGCCAGAGGTGTGACACTGTGGGCCGTGTGAAACATGCAACTCGCTGTCCTACACAAAATGCTTATATAACTATAATTGCTGCCTGGTTTATATTCATTGTCAACATGTTTCTAATCCAGGAAGTTTTATATTGCACAGATGTGCGTGTTTGTGGCTACAATTGGTTAAGATTAGGGAAAGATGTTGTTTTGGTTAAATATTGAGAAAACGTCAACACATCCTGTTTTGTACTCCAAGTCAGCAAAACCACAATCTTTGCCTATTTTCAACCAAGTATTGTTGCAAAATGTAACCTTGGAAACGTTTAGCATGCTTTGGACACCACGACTGGAAACTGAAGGAAAACAAAGATATCAACGGTGACATTTTTTGTACATAAAATGAAATAAAAATAATACAGGCCTTGTTTCAGATGAGGTCTAAAATATGGATCCTGTGAAGACCCCTAATCTGAGCAGCATACCCTTCTTGCAAAATTGATTTACTGGTGCAGATTAGCTGTTTTTCAGTCAGCCCTCCTGTTGTCCTTGGGTCAATTTTGACAGGGGAGCAAAGCAGGCGTCAACTCAAAAATCAGGTATAAGTTCATTACAATAGGAAGGATCAAACTTATTGTGATATAAGCTTAGTATCAGTATTTTGGTATGAAAACCATCATTTTTTTGTATTCAGTATTACTCAATATGTCTTTTAGTGAACCCGTACTGCTGATAAACGGACAAATAAGTGATTTATTATGGCTCTAAAACAGATAAAACTATTATATATTTGTTTAATGGAGGATTGAGGACCTGCCATAGTTGATATTTTAGTTTTTTCACTGTTGTTAATAAACATTTTCTGAATCTTTTGCTCAATTTCATTTAAATGAGGCCAAATTTCCAGGTCAAAAAACATAATTTCCCTTAAACCTGTGGTAATAAGTTAGAGTGAAGTTGGCTTAAAAAAAAGTCTAAGACAGAATTGGGTGATAATTTATCCTTTATGTTTTATAAACAGTCAAACCAGACCAGGTCAGTTTTGACCCAGGCGGACAACAGGAGGGTTAAAACCATTCTGCTATTCTATTCATTTATTGTGTGTATAATATAACAGCTGAGCCAGACTGTTCAGTTTTGTCGTCCTCAGGTGAACTTCCTCTTGATTTCCTGATTGGCTTGTTCCTCATATTTCCAGTGCATTCATTCACTGGAGTTAAATAAAACTCACCAGGCTCATTTTTTGCTGCGAGGATCGAGGCTATTTAAAGGTGCAGATGGTAGATTTCTTTCTCAGCATAAAGTGGGCAGATGTTGTCCATTCACACTTTTATTTTTTTTATTTTGGTCACATTGTAGGCAGACTGTTTTTCCCTCTGTTCCTTTGCTCTTCTGTTTCTCTCTCTCTCACACACTGTTTGTCCACCATCTATTCAAAAGACAAAGATAAAACTAAGAGCTTGAGTCCATCTGGACCTGTTGTGGCATGCCATTTGGTACCCTGAACACTGGCCAGCCTTGGGCCGCCATCTGTGCCACTCTTTGTCACAGAGGTACTGCTCTGGGGCAATGCCAGTGGCACACAATCCACCCATGTATCCACCCATCCATCCATCCATCAATCCGTCCTCTCCTAAAAGGAAATAGCGAGACAGTCAGAGAGAGAGAGAGAAAAGAGCCCTAAAAAAGGCTTGTTCCAGCTGACTGGCTCGCCCTCACTGTTACATAAAGCCTCCAAATTATGTAATCTTGGACGTCTTGTCCACTCTTCTATTTTCTTTGTGTGGGTGGTTCCATTTCTCCAGGCTGGCTGGATGGATGGCGGGATGAAAAGAGGTGTAGAAAGTGTGTAACCATCCAAACACAGACTTGGAGGCAGATTAGTGGGCGCTTGTTTTTTATCGGATAGTACAATTCCTCCGCAGCTGTAGCTCTCGGTTGTAGAGTCAAGTCTTAATGTGACACTTTACAGAAGAGCTTTGGCCACAGATTCCACCTCCAGATCAACAAATGAGCGCCAGTGGGTGATGAAGTGGCATGGGTGTGTGTGCGTGTGCGTGTGCGTGTGCGTGTGTGTGTGTTTGTTGAAGAGTGTTGGTATTGAATCTGCTGGGCCTGAGACTCATTACTCGTTATACTTTCCTGCAAGGCTGCACACACACACACACACACACACACACACACACACACACACACACACACACACACATATATACACACACATATACACACACTGCAGACGTGAGCATGCTGAGAATCCCTCTGTCTAACTGTTTACCCATTGTTTCTTCTTGTGCGTCACCAGATTAGTGATTCAAAGGCAAAGGGAGGCTCCATGAGGGACGCCTCTGATAGCTCTGACATGTTTGGTAGTTAACGCCATGACGTTTATCAGTTTAGTGATATGGGACGGTGGACGTTAAACAAAGTCTTTCTCACTTTCTTCCCTCCATCTGGCCATCAGTAAACAGTGATCAAATTATGTGTATTCATGTTCACCTTTTCATGTTACGTGATGCATGGCTGCTCCACCAAGAAATATGAACTGATTCCCAAAACAATCCCTGGAGGTTGTGGGTGTGGTGGTTGTGGTTTGACCACTATTATAACGTTTCTTAAAAGGGGAACTGGAGAGGTTTAGTGTTGCAACTCCACCAATTTAAGGGATGAGACACATTAAGGGATAATTACAGTTTCTTACAACATGGACCTTATTTCTAGCATAAAAAACAATGATTTACTCACCCAGACAACTTTGGTGTCATTTGGAGTCGTTTGGACGCGTATATCCGTATAATGCGAGTACACGGGGCACCAAAGCGCAGCCTCTATATAACACATTATCTGCCGCCAAACTAGTTCATTTCACCAATATTTGGTTATGATACGTTAGTGCTATTCCCTTCCGAGCCCGTGGTGGCATGTTATCAACATCCGGGGTCTGTAGGTTGACCTACTAACCCCTGATCTGGATGTAAGTAGCTTACACACATGCATAGATTGTTTATTTGCCTTGAATTACATCCTTTAAGTTGAAAGTAAGAAAATAAGTGCAAGAAACTTCAGCAGCATCACATAGAGCTGTTTAAATTGATGCTTGTGGTACAGCAGGATGGATCATACAGCCAGGAGTAACACCTATGTTTCCCATAAATTATGGCTACGTTCACACCGCAGTTAAAAGTGACCTGAATCCGATTTGTTTGCTCAAATGTGACCCATATCTAATTTGTTAATTCAATGTGAACAGCACAAGTCGCATTGAATCTGACATTTCCAAATCCCATTCAGGCCACTTTCAAATGTGGTACTGAATCGGATACATATTGGATTTTTTTGATTGCAACTTCATTTAATGCGATTTTGAAGTTATTCTGGAGCAACACACAGCTAATACTCTGCATAAAGACATCATTAAAGTATTAGTTTTCTTTCTCCTGATGTCATTAATGATCAACTGAGCATGCAGGTCACTTCAGGAGGCCACATTTAAAAGTGTAATGTGAACAGCTAAACAAAAAAATCGGATTGGAGCATTAAGGCCTGCGGTGTGAACGTAGCCTATGTTTGGATGCTGTTATTTAATTTCTTCAAATATTTGTATATCTATATGATTTTATCAGGTCCAGAAGATGTAGGGAGGTAGACATGATGGATGGCTTACAAATTGCAGGACTTTGGTTGGTAACAGAGAAACCAGAGACGAGGATTGCATCAAATTAATAGTATATTAATATAATTTCTAGTATACAGCTGGGATGGCTCAGTAATATGCAGATGCAGGGAGTGAACGTGTTGAAAGTGGTGTTTATATGGAGAGTTGACTTATCAATGCTGGGAAACAGGACAATGGTGTATCCGGATAAACTCATGCATAATTTCCTACAATGACGCCCGATAAACTTACAGTAGATCTAAACAGTGGATGCAGGTGTTTTGATACGTGTCATACAGTGTCTTTCCATAAAGGAAGTTCGCTAAAAGTCAGACTGAAGGCTTTTAGAAGAAGAAGACCAAGAGGCTTGAAATGTCACTTTTGATATCTTGTTAAATTATACCTGCATTGGGAGCTACAGTATGCAGAATCTGCCTTTATAGATTTAGTGTTTAGTGTTTTGGTCCAGCACCTGTTCTTTTTAAATTCCAGATGTTGCACATTTATCACACAAGTTTGTCATACAGTGTTTTTCCATAATGCAGCTCCCTCACTTGTAAATACTACTCATATATTTTTAAACTCTGTACTTCAGTTTGTATCACAAGCTTTCTTCTTAAAAATGTGCAGTCGTCAACCCAAGCTGAGATAAACCTGATGAGATAACACATTAAGGTTTTTTTAAGAAGCCAATATACAACTATTTTCTGAGGTTAAGTACCTATTAACAGTAATGTGTCATTTTAATTGATGGCTGTTTCACGATATTTAAAAAAAAACATTTGCTGCAAGCTCTCTCCTAAGATGCATATTGTTAATTCATTTGTGGTTAAATGCCAGTAAGATTTTATTCACTTCAACAAACTAATATAATCTGCTCCTGAAAACAAATATGTTTAGACTTTATTGATCTGCTGCTGTGGAGAAGTCCTCTTTTCACTCGGAGGTGAAGAGCGAGAGCAACGTGGGCTATATGATGGAGCCTTTGTGACGTTTGCTCCATCTCAGAGAAAAATGCAGCCTTCAAAAAACTCTGATAAACTGGACAACTTCAGATTCATTTAACAAGAAAATTGGAAAATCCATCCTTGTAATACCAGTCAGCTCTGATGGAAGGTCTGGGGTAATGGTACAGAAGCGCTCCCATCATCTGTCATTTACCAAAAAACACTTTTATCAAGAACACCTCCTGTCATGCTCTCTCACCAGACATCACTTCTCCTCCATCACTATATATTTTTCTTCTTTTTGCTCTATTTTCTCTTATTTCATGTTTTGTTTTGTCTTCACTTCTCTTCTCTACGATCACTTTAGAGTCACAAGACAGCTGTCGGGTCACCTTTACCCCTTTTCCACCGAGCTGGAGCCAGTGCTAGTTCGGAGCTAGTGCTAGAGCCAGTGCTCAGTTGGTGCTAATCCAAGCACCTTTTACGAACCTGTTGCTTTTCCACCAGCAAGGAGCCACGTGATTACGTCACTGTCTGGTCTAAAGCAAGAACAGATTACGTCAGCGGATGTCAACTCCTAGATCCGCCCCTGACCTCAACACTCAAGCCCCACTAACTTTTTAAACTTTATTGATTGTTGCATGACTTTCAATCATATTTCTCATGCACTAGTCTATTCCCAGTTGTTTCATACTTCTATAATAATGTTTTTTTTTTTTAAATTCTCATTGCTCTTGCACCTGGTTAGCTGCTTGAGTTTCTGCCAAACGACAAAATGCAAATAAATGTAAATGAATGATGCTCCAGAATCAGCCCAAATAGACCAAGTACTGTGCACTGTTGGTCCACTTCCTGCAGCCAACGCTGGCCCACAGCCATCTGGTTTGCTGATAACTGTTTAAACAATTGTTAGTTCAAATTGACACAAATCCACGCTCCAAAACACACAGCTAAATCTGGCAACACCTGTATATACTGTACATGGATCAGAGGCCAGCTAATATTTGCCTCTGTGTTGCCAGAACACAGCCGAGCGTGCCAAGACTCAGCCGTAATCATCCCGACTCGGCTCGCAGCTTTTCACGTCTTGTGTTGCTGGCAGGCTAAGAAAACCAAATATTGCAACTGTTTTTTTTTTTGGTACCCCAAAATGCCAAAATGATCTCGCCAAACAGCAGCCTAAACATAGCACACCTGCTCACTGGACTGGTGCCAGACCTGTGAGCGAAGGCATGAGTTGGCACAGAGTGATGCTAACAGTGATTACCGAAGCAGTTCAACCATTAAACTTACCCAATCTGCCCAAAACTGGATGCAGCCATACAGTGTTTTAGGCTGAACTGGCTCATATTTGGTCCTCTGGTGTAAAAACACCTGAAACCAAAAGTCGCCAGTAAAATCCGGCCGATTGTGGCTGAATATTTGCTCACTCGGCTGGTAAAATATCAACCTTATTCCTTTCTGTCTATCTTTTGTAGAAGGCACTTATGCTTGTTAACATGCTTTTTTATAGAATTTGTGGTTAAATGTTAATGTCTTAATGTCTTTAACAAAAGAAAAGCAGTTTTTAAGCATTAATAAATACATACTAGGCTATACTGCATGTACTAATTTGTGTAAACCACTAAATTTTTTTATCCTGGAAAAGACCTGATAAATGTTTTAGATCAGTAAATGTAGGGCAGGAGATAAATTGAACGTCTTGTGTTGCTGGCAGCCATTTTTTTTCTTGGTACTCCAAAAATGATCTCACCAAACAGCAGCCTAAACATAGCACACCTGCTCACTGGACTGGTGCCAGACCTGTGAGCGAAGGCATGAGTTGGCACAGAGTGATGCTAACAGCGATTACCGAAGCAGTTCAACCATTAAACCTCCCAAAACTGGATGCACCCATACAGTTTAGTTTTAGGCTGAACTGGCTCACATTTGGTCCTCTGGTGTAAAAACACCTGAAACCAAAAGTCGCCAGCAAAATCTGGCTGATTGTGGCTGAATATTTGCTCACTCAGCTGGTAAAATATCAACCTTATTCCTTTCTGACTTTCTTTTGTAGAAGGTACGTCTGCTTGTTAACATGCTTTTTTATAGAATTTGTGGTAAAATGTTAATGTCTTAATGTCTTTCACAAAAGAAAAGCAGTTTTTAAGCATTAATAAATATATACTGTGCTATACTGCATGTACTAATTTGTCTAAACCACTACATATTTTATCCTGGAAAAGACCTGATGGATGTTTTAGATCAGTAAATGTAGGACAGGAGATAAATTGAACGTCTTGTGTTGCTGGCAGCCATTTTTTTTTCTTGGTACCCCAAAAATGATCTCACCAAACAGCAGCCTAAACATAGCACACCTGCTCACTGGACTGGTGCCAGACCTGTGAGCGAAGGCATGAGTTGGCACAGACTGATGCTAACAGTGATTACCGAAGCAGTTCAACCATTAAACCTCCCAAAACTGGATGCAGCCATACAGTTTAGTTTTAGGCTGAACTGGCTCACATTTGGTCCTCTGGTGTAAAAACACCTGAAACCAAAAGTCGCCAGCAAAATCCGGCTGATTGTGGCTGAATATTTGCTCAATCAGCTGGTAAAATATCAACCTTATTCATTTCTGTCTATCTCAGGGGTGTCAAAGTCATTTTCATTCAAGGGCCACATACACACCATTTTGATCTCATGTGGGCCGGATCATTAAAAAGATGGAAGGAAGGAAAGAAGGAAGGAAGGAAGGAAGGAAGGAAGGAAGGAAATAAGAAGGACAGGAATGAAAGATAGACAAAAGGAAGGAGGGAAGAAAGGTAGGAAAGAGAGATAGTGAAGGACGGACAGACAGAAGGAAGGAAGATGAAGGAAGGAAGGGCAGATGGAAGAAAGGAAGGAAGGACAGATGGAAGGAAGGACAGATGGAAGGAAGGACAGGAGGAAGAAAGGAAGGAAGGACAGATGGAAGGAAGGAAGGAAGGACAGAAGGAAGGACAGATGGAAAGATGGACAGAAGGAAGGAAGGACAGATGGAAGGAAGGAAGGACAGATGGAAGGATGGAAGGATGGACAGATGAAATAAGGACAGAAGGAAGGAAGGAACAAAGAAAGGAAAAAAGGAAGGTAGGAAGGACAGATGGAAGGAAGGAAAAGAGCACTGGATGGCAAGTGGGCCGTATCGCACCCCTCGGCGGGCCATATCTGGCCCACGGGCCGCATGTTTGACACCCCTGGTCTACCTTTTGTAGAAGGCACTTATGCTCCTATAAATGCTTTTTATTGAATTTGTGGTTAAATGTTTAACCCTCCTGTTGTCCTCAGGTCAAGGAAGGACTTAAAGAGGAAAAGAGGAAGGAAGTAAGGAGAGAAGGAAGGGAGGAAGGAAAGGAGTAAGGAGAGAGGGAGGGAGGGAGGAAAGGAGGAAAGAAGAAAGGAAGGAAGGAAGGAATAAGGATGAAAAGGAGTAAGGAAGAAAGAGTGGAGGAGGGGAAGAAGGAAGGAAAGAAGGAACAGTCAAAAGAGATGGGGTCAATTTGACCCAGGAGGACGACAGGAGGGTTAATGTCTTTAACAAAAGAAAAGCAGTTTTTAAGCATTAATAAATATATACTATGCTATACTGCATGTACTAAATTGTGTAAACCACTATATTTTTTATCCTGGAAAAGACCTGATAGATGTTTTAGATCAGTGAATGTAGGACAGGAGATAAATGGGACGTGCAGATTTCACATAAACCAGGTTATTTCTGTGTGCATGTAGGCAGGTAGGCCGTTTTTCAGATCTCCCATTTCTTGTGTGCATGTACTGTGACTGATTCATATTGATCCAGGGTGGGGCAACCTCTCACCCTGCTGTCCTTGGAAAGGGAGGAGGGAAATGGGGAAGTAAAGGGAAAAGAGGAAGGAGGGGTGGGGTTTTAGGGGTGGGGTAGTTTGTGTTGGCGGTGCCTCATTGTTTCCCTGGTTTCCGTAACTCATTTCCCCACCGCTATACAAACATATGAAATGTACAGTCAGAGACACCCAGACAGTCAGACAGAGAGATTCATTGCATCTCTGCAGTGCAAAATGAATGGTTAATATTTCATCTGGTGTTTAGATTAAATAGAAACTGATATATTGTGTTGGAAAAGTTCAATATGTTAATGTGAGGTCACCAAATACACCAATACTGTATTTGAAACATGTCTAAAAGAGCCTTCTGGCCACACTGCTAAAATGATTTGAGAGTGAGCTTCTCTTTTAGGCATCTTTAAATCAATAATTGTTTGATTTAAGGGTCTTAGTTTTAACTTTCTCTTATGTTTTCCTACTAAAATATTAACTTTTAATGTTTTTAGGTGTAGTAGTTGACTCCCACCAGATGTAAAATGCCTTTAAGTTAACATTGATCATTGAGAGAAAAGGACTACAAACATATTAAGATGCATAGTGAACAGTAAAGCTATAATTTATGAATCTATTGTGGCTTATTTATCTGTAATTGTGGCTTTTTTCATCCAGTCAAATGTGACTGTGAAACTCATAAATAGAAATGTCTTATTATTTTCCACATGTGAATTGTAGTATAGGCATCAAAAGCAAAATAATTATTATAAATAACAAAAGATGAATAATTACTTATTTCATTCTTCAGTGAGTAATTCATTCATCAGCGTCTCTCTGCTCTGACATTGTGTTGTATCATTGTGTCAAACCAATAAAGCCCTCAGTGAATTAAAATGAACTCAAATGACAAAAAAGGGAGAGAGTACACACACACACACACACACACACACACACACACACACACACACACACACACACACACACACACACACACACACACACCTCTGCCTCCCAGCTGCTCCGGCTAATTACAAGCGTTCCCAGACCAGTAACCCTCGGCCCTCCAGCCGAGCTCCTCTGTGTGTTTTTATGCAGTTAATGATATTATTGTTTGGGTGAGGCTGTTGGGTCTTCCCCGTTCCTCTTAATGCCACTGCACCTGCTTCCTCTAACACTGCTGACGGCAGGTGAAAAAAAAAAAGAGTCTGGCAATGATTTACATTGGCAGAGCAATTAGGAACAGAGCTGAATGTTTTATTCCTGTCCAGACGAGGAAAGGCAGGAGCCGTTTTACAGCAGGAAGCTACGAATGTTTCTGTACTTACAAACAAACCACATGTGAAACTTATAAAATCTGGACATACTCTGAAACCACATGTGAGAAGGCTGCTGAACTGCTGAGAATAAAGCAACAACTGGCTTAATGTTTAAAATGATAAAATAGCATGTGTTTTAAATATTAAATGCTTAAAATCAATCTTTCAACTCACACAGACTCTATTTTTGCTTCATTGGGGCTTTGTGATGTAATCAAGATGTCATGTTTCAGTCACATTATACACAAAATTCCCTCTGACATTCGTACAATCTTTGGCAATTTTCTAGATTCTTATAATAACTTGAAATAAAAATCTTTGTGTTTTAACATAACTCAGTTTTTAAAGATGAACCTACTGACAGAGATGTAGCATTGCCCCCATAAACCACTTTAATATTCAGTTATTCTGCAGCAGGGATTTACACTCATTAACCTTTGTGTCGTCCTCCCGGGTGACCCCAACTGTTCCTTCTTTCCTTCCTCCCTTCCTTCTTTCCTCTGTCCTTCTTTCCTTCCTTTCTTCCTTCCGCCCTCCCTCCGTCCTTGTTTCTTCCCTCCCTTCTTTCCTCCGTCCTTCCTTTCCTTCCTCCCTCCCATCCTTCCTTCCTCATTTCCTTCCTTCTTCCTCCCTTCATTCCTCCCTCATTTCCTTCCTTCTTCCTCCCACCCTCCTTCCTTCTTTCCTCCGTCATTTCTTCCTTTCCTTCCTCCCTTCCATCCATCCTTCCTTCCTCCTTTCCTTCCTTCTTCCTCCCTTCCTTCCTTGACTCGAGGACACACAGTATTAATAATGTGATAAAATCTCTCTAACTCTCTCTGGACCCTCATTGTTGCAAAATGGAATAATGGACATCCAAATAATGAATTATAAAGTACTAAAGTTAATGATCTGAAAAGTCTTTTTCAATGCATTTCCTTTTAAAATGGTCTATTTCAACCTTTCCCTGATGCTTTTATTGCTGGATTATACTGTACAATTCATGCCAAGTAGGTCTGCAGCAGGAAAAAAAGCTTGTTTAGTCTTCAGTGAGTTCAGTTTGTTCAGCCAGGTGAGAACAATCCAATCCACTCACCAAATACGTCCACTAAAGCCCCTGAAAAAAGCAGATCTCAGGAGAGCTTCATCAACGGTTTGGTTTACAGTGGAGTGAGAACACAATCTGACTCTGATCTGTACAAACAAGTGTGTCTGGGTGGGATCAGAGTTGTTTATGACAGTTTAGAGGGAATGTCTACGCACTTTGTGAGTCCAGATGGGGTGGAGAAAGGGCAGCTGGAGAAACACAGGCGAGTTTAAGACCAGATTTGGTTCACAGACACAGTCTCTCTCACCCTCGTTTTGTAATCGCTCTGTTTTTCTGCCTCTTAAATGAAAACGGGCTGCTCCCAAAGGTCTCATTAGCCGTAAAAACACAAGTCTAACACATAAGAATAAAAGTTTACGTAAGAATTTAAACGCAGACACATCAGGGAATTTGTTTTATTTTAAGCTCCTATGTAAAGTTCATATAAGAAGAAAAAGTACATTTGCTTAAAGGCAGAAAACTCAAATATGACTCAGCTGGTGACTGTGTGTCCATCGTGTCCGCTCCACTTGATACTACAGAGAACATTGTATCAGTGCTGCAGACTTGCTGCTACTGCTGCTGGTGACAGAGTGTAAAAGGGGACAGTATATACTCTATCAGAAGTGCTTGTCGGATGGTTGAATAGCTTTAGAAACCCCCCTCTACCCCTCACACCTCTCTGATGTATCAACCCTCCTCTCTTCAAGTGTAGCTAACCTTAAGAAACATTCAATAATCTGACGTAAAGAATCAGCTTTCTCTCAACAAGTCAACAAGACACAATCAGAGGGAGTGATCAAGATATTGTTTTTGGTTACAGGTAGGGCTGGGTATCGTTTAAAAAATGACAATACCAGTACCAATCCAAGTCCCCTTAAGTACTTCATTCGATACCCATTATTTAAGTCTCTGTCTTTTATCTGGTGTAACAGGCGTTGTAGCGTAGACTCACTTGAGAGCATTTAGGTGGCATCTCGGCTGCTGAACTGCTAAGAGCGCTAACTCAAATTCACCACGACTTCACCACCACAGACAGGTCGTAGCTGCTGTGGCAGTGGGCCAATCACATGTTGCATTAAATCGAAGAACATTTGCATTGTTGGCTTTGAGCAAGTCCGTACAAATAGTCATATTTTCCAGCTCTGGGTGGAAAAACAATCGATTGCAGGTATCATTGCGATACTCCTTGGTATCGATTTATTTCGATATATCAAGTACTAGGTATCAAGTACTGATACCCAACCCTAGTTACAGGATATTTCTAAGTATGGTGAAGCTCCCAGGTGGTTGACAGGTCATCAAACACCTCTCAGAAAAGGCAGAATGTATTGAGGCTATTCAAAATGTTTTAACTTGGGCAAAAAAACAGAAGAAGAAGAAAGAAACGTCACTCTTCTTATCTAGCTAACTAGCTATAACAGCTAACTAGCTAGCTATAACATCTGTACAGTTGATGCATCAGTTGTTTGTCGCAAAACACTCAAGCAGTTCAATTTGTAAAGTAAAACTAGCCAAAAATCTCCTTTAGATTCTTATCACTATAGTGGTGCAGTAAGGCGGTTTGTCCTGTAGGTGGCAGAAAGGAAAAAGCTGTGAAACCTAAAGCAAACATATATTCTCTGTATTGTCATCTCTTTTAGGACTTCTTGGACTCAATTTATCAGGCTTAGCTCTACATTGTCAGACTTGACTCATCTTTCATCAGTATAGCGATTATCCTGGCAACCAATTAGTCACTCGGCTGGGTGCGGGATGGGACTTGTTTTTAACACACTTAGCTGGATGAATGAATGAATGGATGGATGGATGGATGGATGGATGGATGGAGGAATGAATGAATGAATGTCCACAGCGACGTCCACGGTCGGGTGAGGTTCCCATTTATTACCGTCACACTCAAGCAGGATTATTGGCAAAAGGTTTATGGAGTGATTTGACTAATTGTGATGGTTCTGGCTGGTAGAAAACCGGTGTCTTTAAGGAGCAGTAAAAACCGTGCAGTCTCCCCGTCACCCATGCATTAATTGGCCACCCAGTACACCTGAGCCTAAATAATAATTGCACCCATTGCGATGTGGACCCAAACCACCACCCTAATCTGCATTGCCGAAAAAATAGAAAATAAACTGACTGAAAATAAGCAGATGGCTCCTACAATCAGACTAAACTGAACTTTGCCGTCCTTAGACTTATTCAGACCAGCTGTTAAGTTAATCCTTAGCGCTCTAACATGCTAATGCAGCAGCATTATTAGCATTAGCATGTTACATTTAGCACAGAGAAAGAAGCCAAGAAACAAGTTGGGGAAAGCGAAGGGGGGGAGTGATGGAGAACAATTGAAAGTCATGTTTGTTGTGGGTGTTAGTTAACCACTCAGTTTAAGATAGATCTGTCTTCTCCAGGTTTGCTCTGTCTTGACTTAAGATAGGATTGTTTAAAAAAAGCTGAGAAACGAGGAGAGAGTAATCAGTTTTAACTCAAAGATAAATCCTTGTTTGAACATTAGTTCAGCCTGATTACCACCAAGACATCGAAATCCTGCCACCTTGATAAAATATTCACAGTATGTCTTCATTCAGAGAGACAAATAAACTTAGATTTAAAGATAGCAGAGTAGTGAACAAAGCCTTGGTAATTATATTTTAGAGATACACACACAGTCTCTTGTGGTATTAAGCACTAGAAACTTGGATTGGATGTTAGAAAAAAGAGATTTATTGATGTTTTCCTATAGTTTTAATATTGTTTTAGTCCTATAAAGGTTTGAAGGGTATGTAAATTCATGAAATATCCTGAAGTCTTTCACCCAAAAAATGTATTTATTCTTCCCGTCTTTCAGCTCAGTATTGAGTGACACATGAAAACAGAGGGTCAAGAGTTTGGGCAGGGCTCATTTATTCTGTGATATAATGTTGACCACGGGTCTAAAGCGGTGTCACCGAGAGGTCAGTGACTCTCGACCGAAGGGGTTGACTTGAGACCCCCCACGAGGCCACATATTTAAAGGAGGGTAAGTGGGAGGGCTAGGGTGTTTAAGGTAATTTATGGCATTTAAATTTAGATTTACAAATTAATTATCTTCTTTTTGAGTGTTAGGATAAAGGCTGTATCTATGAAACCAACTGCATTAATATCATCATAATGTGCATGTGTGCTGTTTATCATTTAGCTTGTTAATGTTGGCAGGATTTTCAAAGGACCTGCAGATTGCAAAAAGTTGAGAACTGTAGATGTGGTTTCACTTAATGCTTTGTGTCATTTCACGCTTGCCCCTTTTCCTTCCTCTTTGATCTCCTCGACTGTCTGCTTCATATACGTTCAAAGCCATAGGAATACCACCACTCCCAGACTCATGGACACGGCCTCGTTTTCTACTTAGTTATATAAGCACATTCTTGGTTCAATTGGAACCAGCAGTCCCCTCCACGTGGTTTTGATCAGCTGTGTTTGGAGCATTAGGTGTTGATTGACAGTAGTAGTAGTAGTAGTGGGGTGGGGGGGTTGGATATAGGAGAGGTGGCTGCAAGCGGGAGGTGTTTTAGAGGCTCCTCTTGTGTGGTCGGGATCAGTTTACCAGTGGTCTGCGCTGTGAAAACAGTCCAGGGTATCGTAGAAAACGCCGGGCATTCCTTGGCCACCAAAAGGGGGTTGCCTCGGTGACTTAGGTGGGACGCATTCCTCGCAGTCCGAAGCAGGAGGAGGCGGCGGTTGGGGGGTCTGGTGTTGAAATCTGCAGCATTGAATTTAAGGAGTTTGAGGTTCTCACGATAGAGCAAGAATATTAATTTAGGTCATGCAGGTTAGAAGATATTTAGGCATCTAGATTAACCCTCCTGTTGTCCTCAGGTCAAGGAAGGAAGGAAAGAAAGAAGGAAGGGAGGAGGGAGGAGGGAGGAGGGAGGGAGGGAGGGAGGGAGGGAGGAAGGAAGGAAGGAAGGAAGGAAGGAAGGGAGGAAGGGAGGGAGGAAGGGAGGAAAGAAGGAAGGAAGGGAGGAAAGAAGGAAGGATGGACGGAAGGAAGGAAGGAGGAAAGGAGGAAAGGAGGAAAGAAGGAGAGAAGGAAGGAAGGAAGGAAAGGAGTAAGGAGGGAGGGATGGAGGAAAAGAGGAAAGAAGGAGAGAAGGAAGGGATGAAGGAAAGGAGGAAGTGAGGAAGGAAGGAAAGAAGGAATTAAGGAAGGACGGAAGGAAGGAAGAAAAGGAGTAAGGAGGGAGGGATGGAGGAAAAGAGGAAGGAAGGAAGGAAGGAGAGAAGGAAGGGAGAAAGGAAAGGAGGAAGGAAGGAAGTGAGGAAGGAACGAAGGAAGGAAGGGAGGAAAGAAGGAATAGGGAGGACAACAGAAGGGTTAAAACAGAGACAAAACTAATTGTTCAAAAGTGACAAAGTAACAGATATTTTAGTATCTCCTCGTGTCTGTGAAGACGATACAAGCTGAAAAACATGTGTCAACCCTTCCATGCATGAAGACCTCTAATGCAGAGTAAACACAGCTGTGTACCTGTCCTCTGTCTTTGTCCATGTTGGAGTATATCTGGTCCAATTTTTGTCTTTTTATGTGTCTTTTATCTATACTAGCATGTATGAAAGTTGCTATATAGATAAAGTTTGATTGATTGATTTACATTTCCCCCATACATACACACATGGAGAGCACACTGAAGTTCACTGACTATCTAAAACACACTATGATTGACTGATAACACAGCTTATTATATTTAAATATGCAGCATGTCCTAACTACTAATGTTTAAATATAGTCATTTTAAAGCTGTTAAAACAACAATTATATGTACCTAGACATCTCAACGTAAAAAAAAAACTGTCACTTTTTCAGTGGTGGAAGAAGTATTCAGAATTTTAAGGTATTAATACCACAATAAAAGATGCATAATTACAGGTAAAAGGCATTATACAAGCATTATCTGCAAAAAGTATCAAAATAAAAGCACTAATCATACAGAATGGCCCTTTTCAGAGTGTTATATTATATTATATATATATTGTATGTATGTGTTATTACTGATTGATTACTGACTGATTGTAGGTGGTGGAGCTTATCTTTATATTCTGTTGGATGGTTTAATCTATGACAACACATCATATTTAATAAGAAGATAATGTTTTATATGTCAAACATTATTTACCAGTCTAGTGGTGAAAAAAGTGCAATATATAGCCTATATATATGTTTTTGGAGTTTAAGTGGCATGAAAAGTACATTATAATTATGCTAAAGTACAGTATCTAAGTAAATGTCCTTAGTTACTGTCCACTGCTGCTTTTTCAAGCTAATATTTAATCGTTTTAACGTCAGTGTCTTGACGTCTTTGACCTGCAGATCATCATATCACTGTTAACCAGGTCATGGAGCGTCTCTAAGACATTCTTTACAGTCTTATACGGTCTTGCGGACGATGACCGGTTTCATTGTGAAATGCAGGTCACAGTGAAGTGTTCTTGATTCCTAACAAGAACACTTCAGATATCATTAACCACAATGGATGCTCCCAGACCACCGTGCAAGGCCGAGGGAATCATTCAGTCAGCTGTTTACTTGTTCAATCCTTTTTAGTTGGCCTCGTCTGGGCAGCACAGTGTCACGCCAACTGACCCTGTGATGTAACCGGCCAGATCTCTCTCTCTCTCTCTCTCTCTCTCTCTCTCTCTCTCTCTCTCTCTCTCTCTCTCTCTCTCTCTGTCTCTGTCTCTGTCTCTGTCTCTGTCTCTGTCTCTGTCTCTGTCTGTCTGTGTCTCTCTCTCCCCCTCTCTCTCTCTCTCTCTCTCTCAGGCTTATGGACAATCAGTAGACAGTTTCTCAGAGCGCTGACCGACTTTCACCATATATGTAAACACTCACTGCTGTCCTTACATAAGATAACTTCTCTACCTTTTTTGGTAAAAAAAAAACAACTATGTGGAATGTGACTTTTTGTCTACGAGCACAAATATGTACAAAAATAAAGAGTGATATATTTAGGAGTCTTTCAAATCATTGTTCCAGTTTTAGCTTCCCAGTTCCTGTTTAAAGCTCCTGCCCATGCAGACAAAGGCAGAAGGAATTCAAGGTGGAAATGCCTGCAGGGATGATGACTCTGACTCAATTAAGACGTATGGGAAGTTTTGACTCTGTTGTCTGACTGAAGATAAATTTAGCTAATATACGCTAGCAGAGACGTCACACCCATGCAACGTGTGACACCCTCATATCTTTGAGTTTGGATTGTTCTAGAGATTGTAAAAGCCTGTTATCACAATAAGTGTTTTTTACCCTGACATACTGTACAGGGTCAAACTTGACACTTTTTTATCATATGAGAGACATTTTATTTAGCCAGACTTTTCCTAGTGTGACCCACAGTATACAACAATGGAAATAAAATGCATCTTTTTATAATGTTTGTGCAGCTGATACATATTTTTATATATGCAAAGCACAAATTTAATCATTTAAAAAACTTCAAAAATCAGCTTCATTAAGGCTGAATCAAACACTTATTAATGACTGATGTGGAATTTATGAATGTGAATTAGTGTAGAGACTAATTATGAGTCAGAATATGAACAGTATGTAAAGGGTTAAATATCCTTAAAGGTGCAATGTGTTTAATTTAGTGGCATCCAGCAAAACAGACTTGGCAGAAATTGAATATAATATTCATAAGTGTGTTTTAATGAGTTTATAATTACCTGTAAATAAGAGTTAAAAGCCTTTTTTGCCAATATTTTCTTGTCCAATGTTGCTATCCAATGTAATATAATGTTAAAAGGGGTCATTCATTCATAGCTCTAGATACTTACTGACATACAGATAATTATTGGTAGTAAACATTAACTTATACATGAAAATTTGCCCCCTAAAAAAAGCTGACAGCTTGACATCCCTGCATACTGGTGCATACAAAGGTTCCCTGATACCACTGATGTCAAATGTAGTTAAATAGGATCTTAACTCTTTAGCTCTGGGGAAATCACATGTCTTTCTTCCAAAGCCAAAAACCTTTACCACGCACATGGTCTCTTGCACTTCATCTTCAACAAATTTGATCTTGTGTTATTGAACACATTAGAGTGGATGTGATGTTTTTTCTCATAAAGGCATCTGGTGCTCATACAGAATGTTTTGAAGTGCAGATGCTCGCTGTTGGTCAAAGTGGCCTCTGCAAATTGGTGGCTACTATAAAAATGGAAGCAAATTAGAGGGCGTCCAGGCATGGGACCAGGAGTTCTGTAATTCATTTGAGACACCAGAGTGAAGCTTTGAAAAACCGAGGGGCTCGCAACTCCACATCACAACAGCCCTGAAGCCCACTTTTTATGGCTGATAAATGACCTACCGTGGTTCCTCCATGTGTGTTTTGAAATTCAGTGGTTCAGTCTTCCCACCCGGTTGTAGAGTCATATGCTATGCAGCTGCAAAATCTCAGCTATAGGGGAGTCTTTTCTGGATGAGTTGTTGCAATATCAACCAGCCATGATGAGCTTATGATTACCAACTGAGAACGTGACATCCGCTTTCTGTAGAAAATGTCAGCAAATGAGAGGAAACATATATATATAGCTGTCAACGTGGACTGAACCCTTTCTTTCTGCTTTGTGTCTCTACGAGGTTTAAAATGGACCTTGTAATTGGGTCATCACAATAGTCATTATTTTCACAGACATGTAGGTTTCAGTGAGCATCCGGACTGGGGCTCTGTTTAGTGGAAGTATGTTGCTACAGGTGTCAGTGAGAAGATGAAATACAGCTGATGAAGTGGAGTTTAAGTAGTCAGGCCTGTAAAAAAAAAAAAAAAAACACACACAGCAGTTTATAATACTATCAGAGAGGATTGCACAAGTTTGGAAACTTCTAACGCCATCTTAACAATAGCTAGTTAAACAGATGAATCACACTTTATTGTTCCCAGTATCATTATGGTGGGCCTACATGTACTGAATTGGCCAACAGTGATGATACTGCAGCAAAATTGTCCATGAATATTTTTGCCCAAGGACTCTGAGTCTGGACCCCCACTGTGTCAAGGCAGTGATCTCATTTAAATGAATGAGTAGGCTGCATTTTTTGGGCATTGGGATTCTTCTAATACATAATTGATTTATAAGTGAAGTAAATTTCATGGTTTACTACAGAGTTTGATGGACTGTAGGAGAACTTGCAGCATTGCTTTGATTCTTAGGCATCCACTAGCTAGGGGGGGGGGGGGGGGGGGGGGAGCGCAGATTCCATGAATTGCTGCACTGCTCCCATGTTGAGCCTTTGTTTGTGTCTGGTGTGAAAGCTTGTGAACCACTGATCTAAACAACACTGCTGCTGCTGCTGCTACTGCTGCAGCGGCTGGTTGTCAGGAGACATGAAAGAGGGTAAATGGAGCCACGCCAGAGAGCAGCAGGCAAGAATCCTGAGCCACCTCTGTGGGATGTCTCAGTTCTCCTCCAGTCTCAGCTGACATAACCCGTCTCCAGCGTACGAGTCGTCTGTACCTCATCTTACCTCGCTGTGTGCTCGCTGACCTGGTTTTATGCACTACAAATCACACTGGGGGGAAGATCTACAACATGTCTCTTCCCTTCGAAGGACGGGAAATACGACAATTCAGAGGAGGAGACAGTGCAGGCTCCGCTGCTAGTTATTTATTGCGGTCATATATTAAAAGCCTGGTCCTTGCTTTTGGATGTATAGGCTCTCTTGCAAATTGTATATCCCCTGGAGTCCAACAGAACAGTAGTAACTAGTGATGAGACAGGTATTTACCTTGCAGCACCACATTTTTCCTCCAATATTGATATGACCATCAGGAATACTCCCTGTATCATTTTCCTATACCTGCACTTCAAAGGTTGCTAAGGGGTCAGCTAATGGTCTGCATTGTAAAAAATATGCAAAAATCTAACTATGTAATTCCCCGCCATGCTGTACCGCATAGAAACGAGTCTCTGAACGTGTATTCATTAAAAAATATTACACTGGTTGCTGTTGTAACTGGGAAATATGCATTAAGCTCTCAACTCTGACAGTCCAGGTGGGTGTTTTGTGTTTCTGTGTGTGTGTGTGTGTGAATGCCTTCAAGCGACTGCGTGAGATGTTCCCCATCAGGCCAGCGGGGAACAGCCTGGAGGCATGCGTGAGTAATGAGATGAATGTCCAGTCGACTGTCTCGGCTCCCCTCTTCCTTTGTAATTACCTGTGCTGTGGAGGGCTCATCATTTGTGAGTGCTGTGAGCTCACAAGCAGTTTTATGCTGTGAGGAACAACCTTTATCTCAACCTGCAGTTCTATAGCTATTCTCTATGTAGAGGATTGAAATGGCAAAATTAGACTGTTTTTTTCGGCCCTTTGTACAAAGATTCTCCTTCATATTAATAGTATTTGCACAGAAAAGTCTAGTTTCAAAATCTTATTTACCATATTGACATTCCTCCTCCTTTTTTTTGGCAATTTTCAACCAAAAATAGTCACAGAAAACAAAAAAGCTTAAATGACTAACCTCAAAAACTAAACTAGAACTTTTAAATCTTCATGGTGCTTTCTTATTCATGTTTTCAGGACATCTAAATAATCATGGGGTGAATAAACCAGTTTTTTAATATGATGAGAAAGCAGCACAGAGTCATTGCATTAGTCTTTCTTATTTACTGGAAAGACGAGAGGTGTAAATTAAGACTTGAAAACAGCTCATGTGCTACTAATTATTCTTTGGGTACTTTTTCTAGATGAGTATGTGACTACACGAGCTACATAGCTGTGGTTTAAATGTCAGTTACATTAATGGAAATTTCCACACCAAGAAATAACATTGCCAAATACAAACACCGCCCTGATAGTTCCTGGTACTTCTGGAAAGTCCTGCCTCAGAAGCAGGGACTTTCTATAGGGGCAGAAACTATAGCACAATAACCAAAACTGAAAGTTAGCTCTTGTGGTTAAAACATTGGCAAAATTCCCAGTCATCACCTAAATGATTCCTGTAAAGTCGAGTTTCAGTGGAATTGTTTATCGTAACATATTTGACTAACAGGAAAGAGTCTCCTCTGGGAAAACAACCTGAACTCGTCACCTTGCAAAATATGCCTCCTCTATTGTCTTTTAAGGTATCTCTGTAAACCAGGAAAGAGGGGAATACTTGCAAAGCTTACATGTTAAAAGAATACTAAATGAGCTCAGTTTCAGCCAGAGGGAAACAGACTAGCAACTGTCCAAAGTATCCAAAGACACACCTGTAATTACTGATACCCACCTATCATTTACATGCCTCTTGTTAGCTAATAAGCTAGTTGTGAGTACATTCAGAATCAGCTGTTCAGAGTTACAAATGGTGAGGAACGCTTAACTAAATAATATGTTAAACAACAAGGTGTCATTTTTTGCACTATGCTAATCACATATATTGAATGTGTGAATAAAACTGCTTTGAGTTTGCTAGAAGCCACTTTTGAGCTAGAAGAGGTTGCTAACAGAGGAGAACAACAGTCTCCCCTTTGCCTCTACTACTCTGGCTAAACTAGTGCTAAATTAAGCTAAGCTAGGCTAAACACATCTCATAGATACCGGTGTATTAAACAGACACATGCTTATGTATTGCAATATGATAAGAAGGTGAAAACTGAAAATGACCTAAAACACACCATAAAACAAATTAAACTTCAACAAGATGGTGTCATTTTTTGCACAATGCTTCTTTTTTTTTGCACATTAAAAATCAGCTGTTGAGAGCTAGAAATGTGAGGAAAGCTTAACTAATAGGACAGCATCAACTTCAACATGTTCAACAACAAGGTGTCATTTTTTGCACAATGCTAATCACATATATTGAATGTGTGAATAAAACTGCTTTGAGTTTGCTAGAAGCCACTTTTGAGCTAGAAGAGGTTGCTAGCATTGCTTCTACTACTCTGGCTAAACTAGTGCTAAATTAAGCTAAGTTAGGCTAAACACATCTCATAGATACACACGACAGAATTTTTTGCAATATGATAAGAAGGTGAAAACTGAAAATGGTCTAAAACACACCATAAAATAAATTGGACCTCAACAACATGGTGTCATTTTTTTTTTGCACAATGCTAATTACACAAATTTAATGTATGCATAAAACTGCTTTGAGTTTGCTAGAAGCCACTTTGGAGCTAGAAGAGGATAGTTGGTAACAGTTTCCACTTTTCTTCTACTCTCTGGACTAAAGGTTAGGTTCAACACACCTCATATTTTTTTTAAACAGTGAATTTGACATGTTATGTATTGCAATATGATAAGAAGATGAAAACTGAAAGTGGTCTAAAACACCATAAAACAAACAACTTCAACAGCATGTTCAACAACAAGGTGTCATTTTTTGCACAATGCTAATTACACACATTTAATGTGAATAAAACTGCTTTGAATTCACTAGAAGCCACTTTGGAGCTAGAAAAGGTTGCTAGCAGACGATAGGTGGTAACAGTTTCCTCCTTTCTACTGCTCTCTGGACTAAAAGTTAGTCTCAACACATCTCATAGGTAGTGAAGTATTAAACACACACATGCATACTTTAAAAAAAAAAACAATTTTATATGGTATGCATTGCAATAAAGGACCCTGGTATTAAGATAATTCCTTTACTAGACCCACAATGGGGAATTTCTCTTTTAAGATTACTGTTAAACTTATTCCTAGTCACAGTTTTAGCACAACAAAGGCTGAATGCTCTAAATGCTAATCTAGCGGCAGGAGAGCAGACTGAATCTGCATTAGCAGCACTTAAGAATTCCTTCCTTCCTAATTGTTGTGTATGTGGATGAAAGAGTAAGTAGGTGAAGCAGTGAAATAGAAGGAGGGACGACAGAGCTTAATGCTCTCAGCAGACACCCAGGGAATGCACAAGACGACCCATTAACACCTCACTGCCTCTTTAGGAGGTGTTTCCTCTCAATGGGTTTCTCTTGTTATTTAGATGAATTTGCAGTCTCTGGTGCTGTGTTCACACTCAGGGTGATCTGACTGCATGTGGACAGCTGTATGTACAGGTGTGAGTGCACCTAAGGGAAAGGAAGATTTGGGATTTGATTGCTCAGTCCACATTCAGAGGCTGTTTGGGTGACATTATCATATAAATGCATTGTGTGTAGTGTCTGTACTGAAGGACTGACTGGTTAACTTGGCTTACTGAAAACAGCAGATTTACAGTATGTGTTTATTCTGTTGCTCATCTTTCCTTGATGAGGTGTCTCTGTGTTCAGGGCTTATATTTTTGGCACAGGTTTTTGTCTGTAGGAAGTTTGCATGCAAGATACAAGAGAGCGGCAGATAGGATATATAGACAGAAACAAATGGCAAGGTACAATACTCAGAATGTGCTGATTAGGGAAGAACGTGTGCTGCTTTTCTGAAGTACTTTGATAAACCTGATAAAACACCCAAATAGAAAGTATCTGTAAGATCTAAATTTGGAATGAACAGTGCTAAGACATGTTTTTATCTCCTGAAACCTGTGTCTATGTATTCCCAGCATCATTTTGCACCATGAATCTAGGCATTGTCTCAATATTATCTCATGAATCCTCCACATCATAACCCTGTCGAGCACAATATAACTAAAACCTCATGGTACACTTGTTTTAATGAATATTGTACAACGCAGAGCCTATGATATATTCATACAGTACATTCAGACAGAGGGATTGCGTGATGATAGACTCATTGTTAACCTTCTTACACAATAACATAAAACTTTAATGTATCCCAGAGGATATATGAAAAAATAATGACGTGTGAACCTAAAATATAGGCCAAATGGGAACACCAAACATTTTAGCATTACATACATTAGCAACTGAGGAATGTAATGAAATTTTAATACAACTTTTGAATGGGACTTATGAAGAATTGGGGCACCTGGAAAAGTGTGAACCTATCCTTTAACTGTTTAAATTTTTATTGAAACAACAATGGAAAACACATTCAGACAAACACCACATCATCCATACAGTCCATACAGCTCAGAAGTCAGTTATATATATATATATTAGGAAATGAGGAATATGACATAATAAATTACAGATAAAGATAATAAAAACATAATTAAAATAAACCTGAAAGAATACATAAATGAATAAATAAGCATTTGGGGGTTCATATATATTCTAGTCAGTGGTTTCATGGTGGTTTATTAATTCATTGCTTTTTAATAATTTATTAGCTTGAGTCATTTTAGTAGAGTTCAATTCTAGGAGGAAAGGTACAATGTTAGGTGATGTTTTGGGGAATTTCTGTTTATATTATAAATAGATATTATGCAGCATTGTTCTCTGAGCTATAGTAGCAGATGATATCTTTGAGGTTAAAAGAGTATGCAGAGTTGAGAGTTTCAGAAAGGTGAGACTTTACAAAAGGTGTAAGAAATCTTAACGTTCATGAACTTACCAATCTGATAATTAGTGGAGTCAATTTTATGCAGGATTTTGGGGTGTATTTATTTAGCTTTGTTTCTGATACAGTACTTATAAGCAGGGTTGGGAGGGTTACTTTGGACATGTAATATGTTAGTTAATGTAGATTTTGTAATATAAAATAAAGATATATGTGATGAAAAAAGTCAAATCTGGCATGAGCTTAATTGGTACTGTGACACCATTTAAGCCCACATCATGATTTATTTACAAAATATAAAAACATATTGATTTCAAAGGATTATAAACAGCAATATATGTATTCAGTAACATGTTAAAAAAATGTATGAAGAAAAAACCAACCTGAGCAAAATCTCAAAGGTCAGACTTCAGATGTAACCTCCTTTGATAATCAGCAACATTTTCATCAGTTACTGTAATTTAACTACACATTTTTTTCTCAGTAACTGTAACATATTGCACTTACATTTATTTAGTTATTAAATTACTAGTTATCCCTTCAACAGTGCTTCAACGACTCTCACATGTGTTAAAAAACTTTGGTCTGATCCTTTAATGGTGACGTTCTCCTGACGGCGCCGTGACGTTCTCCTGCCGGCGCCGTGACGTAACGCATCGAACTCTGTCACCCGGAAGAGAGGAGGGTCGCTGTGTGTGTGTGAGGATTGTTTACATTTGCTGCAGCTCGTCAAAAAGGAGGAAAAACAAGAAAAAAATGAATCCTCCGATGATCAACTCGACCAGCTCCGTGTCTACAACAAAAAGTAAGACTCCCTGAAGCATTGCAGAGTGTTTTCTCATGTGTGTGTCAGTCAGACAGTCAGCCATGAAGCCAAGTGTTAGCTGCTAGCTCTTAGCTGTGTTGATGCAGAGAGCGAAAACAGCTTCTCCAATTTACTTTGAAGCTGTTTTTAAAGCCTTTAAAACCTCTTGTTGCTAATTGTGCTTCATGCATAAGGACACCATGAGCCTTGTGAGTTAAAGTCAGTGTTATGAGGGTGGTATTATGTGTCTAAATTAACATGCTGGCTCAACTTTTCCAGCCTTGCAACATCCTGTGTCAGCTATGGCAGCTTCCTATCTGTCAAATTATCAATGAAGGTTAATGAGAGGTCATATTTTCTGCTAGAGGGACATTTCTAAACCTGAAATATGTTATTAAATTCAGTTGGTATGGTTAGTTTGTGTCACTGTTCTTTAAAAAGAAATTATCTCATTATAACAAGACCTAGAAACCTTTTTATTAAATATTAACCCTTTGTCGGTCACACCAAGAAAGTGCTATTTAAAACTTTTTTTTTTTTCTTTTCATACGTCTTTGAGGCCATGGCAACATATAACATGGATTTATTTTAGCATTGAACCTAAATTTTATGTTTTACACACCTCTACAGACCTAAATTGTTCATAAAATGAAACTCAACTTCAGCAGACCTACAAAGGGTTAAACAGAGTAATTACTTTTATCATGTACGGTTAGTTATATTGCTGTCATATCAAGAGTACAGAGTGAGTATGCTTTTATTCAAGGTTAAAAGTCAGTAGGAGAAACCACTCTCTCACCCTTACACAGAATAGCTACGATTAATAAAGTAATTAGTCACCGAACCATTAATGCAGCAGCTCAGTTTATTAAAGTTATATTATCAGATCAGTGGAGCCAACTGTGCAGTCTAAGGACGACAAAGTAAGTCTCATTTAAAGTTATAGTTACTTATTTTTAGATTGTGTAGCCTGTTTTATGTCTAACTGCCTGTTTTCTATATGATATATAATAAATGTAGTTATATAGCACTTGTCTAGTACAACAAGTTAATATAATACATCTTTAGTTAGTTACTTAAACTATGTTGCTAGTTTATTAGAAACTGAAAAAGTAAAGCATTATTATATAACACCTGTGCTATAAATTATCAATCAATGCTCCGTTTTGTGTTGAAACTCGTTTTGTGAGGTGCTATGGTATAAGAAGTGTCCACTGCTTTTAACTTTTCTGGCTCCATAATGTGCAGTCCATGAGAAGGCCAAGCAAATGAAGGCTTATTTAAAGCTATATAGTCACATATAGACTAGATTAGATTAGATTGAGTAGCTAAAGATGTACATAATGTGCCTGTTTTATATAAACTGAAAAACTAAAGCATTATAATACAACACCTGTGCTATAAATCTCACCTTCATGAAGGTTACAATGTTCAGTTTCTGTTGAAGCTAGTTTTATGAGGCGCTGTTATATAGTAACTATACTGGAAGGTGTGTGTAATATTTGTCCACCACTTTCCACCTTTCTATCTCCAAAACAACCATAAAGTTGACTCAGTATCTCTCTAAAACATTTATCAATAACTGGTGAAGAGTTGGATTAGTTTTAAGCTTTGCACCTCAGTGTTATCTGCTTTTTATTTAACTTCCTGTTCTTTACTTTTGTAGCTTAATATTTCAGCTAAGATCTTCTGAGAGTGGTCTAGAGCAGGGGTGTCAAACTCATTTTCATTCAAGGGCCACAAACCACTCAATTTGATCTAATGTGGGCCGGATCATTAAAAGGAAAGAAGGAAGGAAGGAAGGGAGCACAAAAGGAAAGCAGAAAGGGAGGAAGGACAAATGGAAGGAAGGAAGGAAAAGAAGGAAGGCAGAAAGGGAGGAAGGACAAATGGAAGGAAGGTGGGAAGGGAAGGAAAGAAAAGGATAAGGAAAGAAGGACAGGTGGAAGGAAGGAAAGAATAAAAGGAAGGAAGGAAGGAAGAAAGAAAAAGGAAAGGTTGGAAAAGAAGACAGGAAGGAAAGATGAAAGGGAGGAAGGAATAAAGGAAGGAAAGATGGAAGGATGGGAGGAAGGACAGGTGTAAGGAAGAAAGGAAGGAAGGGAGGAAGAAGGAAGGAAGAAAGGAAAAGAAGATGGGAAGGAAAGATGAAAGGGAGTAAGGAATGAAGGAAGGAAAGATGGAAGGATGGGTGGAAGGAAGGAAAAGAAGACAGGAAGGAAGGAAGGAAGGAAAGTGGGCCGAATTGAACCCCTCGGCGGGCCACGGGCCGCATGTTTGACCCCCCTGGTCTAGAGTATGTTGTATTAAACAATGCTTGTCATCTTTGCCCCAGACAAACTTACTCAGCTGTGTTTTTTTGTCCGTGCAGAGAAACGAGAGGCGGAGCGCTCCGTTAACTGGACGGTGGAGGAAACTCAGGTGCTGCTTTGCGCCTGGAGCGACGAGCGAGTCCAGAAGAGTTTGGCCGAAAACCTCAGAAACCGCCACGTCTTCAAACACCTCTCGGCCAGGATGAGCGAAATGGGTTTCTCTCGGAGTCCACACCAGTGTCGACTCCGGGTCAAAACACTGAAGGCTAACTACGTGAGAGCCAAACTACAGAGGAGCGTCGACAGCTCACAGCCGTGCAGCTTTAAGTACTTTGCGGAGATGGACGCTGTGTTGGGAAGGAGGTCAGCCATGATGGAGGGAGGACCTTATTTTATCTCTCCAGATCGGCTTTCGGGGATTCACCTGGACCCCATTGACAGGACAGGGGGGATGCCTCCAGATTTAAACTCTAACACGGAGATCGGCGTTCACTCTTACGGCTCTTTGGGGAGAGCGGGGAGAGGGTGTCACTCGTGGCAACTGGAGTCCGAAGTGAAGCTGGAGAACAGAGACGATTCAACGGATGAGTTTGAGTTCAGTGACGCAGGATTCACATCTCATCATCCCAGAGAGAGACACCATGAGGTTTATTTAGACTCATCCATGCATCCTGAGGCTTCTGGTAAGTGCTGAGGGAGCTACATGTATGTAATGTCCACCTTAAATTAGTGACCTTTTACTTAATCTTTACTTAGTCACACCTTACAATGAATTACAACCTTTGTCTACAATATAAACATGTGAGCATCATTTAAATGAATGCACACTACCTCATTCTTTACACAAAATAGCAAAAAAGAAAATGTATCACCTGCAAAGTGACATGAGATATGATGTCTAATATTTTCAGGTGTTTCATTTTCCTTGACTTGATTTTTGGCTTAGCTTTGGTTTTTGTAGGCAGCATCCTCCAAATATTTATATACATGCATGATTACTGTAATATCTGAAAGGATGAGATAAGATAAGATAAGATATTCCTTTATTAGTCCCACAGTGGAGAAATGTATATTATTACAGCAAAAAATAGAAAGAAAGAGCATCAATAGAAAGAATAAAAAACAATAAACAATAATGATAAGTAAGTACACAAACAATAAAACAAACAAATAATAGTAGTAGTGTGTTGCGTGAAGAGCATTTTTCACCTCAGTGATTAAATTGGCTGAGATGAGATGTTAATAATTAGGATTTACTCAGGCTGAATGAATATAAGTAATGATTCTTTGCTGAATAAATAACACTAGAATACTTCTTTATTTCTCTATTTTGTTAAAAATGAAAAGAGAAATCACATTTTTGCAGTCATTTCAATTTTACATACAAGCTCCTGACTTCACTCTATATCATCAATTGTTGTTTAGAGCCATAATATATTCTGTTTACTGTCATATAAAATGAAGAAAAGCAGCAAATCCTCATATTTTAGAAGCTGGAATCAGAGTGTTTGGCATTTTTGGTTGAAAAGAGACTTAATCAATTATTAAAATAGCTGCAGTCTGCATTAGTTTTAATTTTTAATCAGTGAACTAATCCATTAATGAAGTAATTGTTTCTGTCCTTGGTGATAATCTCATGCCTTACTGTTGTTTCTGTCTCCTAAATTGCAGGTTCACCAATAGAGAACAGCCTGAGCACTCCTTCCCCTCATATAGTAGTAGTCCCACCTCCACCTGTTCCCCCTCCTCCTGTTCCTCCTCTTCCTCCTCTTATACTTCCTCAGCCTAGTGCCTCCCCTCTCCCTCCATCACCAGACCCAAGCCCCATCCCTGTCCCCCTCCCCACCACCGACCACCACCACCAACAACACCCCCCGCTTGAGTCCTCCTCCACCTCCTCCTCCTCCTGCCTGGAACCGGCCCTCAAACACCTGTCGGAGTGCTTCCAGCGGCTGGTGTCGGAGACCCGCGGCCTCCTGGTGCAGCTGGAGAGCCAGAGGCAGGAGCAGGCTCACTGGCACCGGGAGCTCCTGGCCGACTGGCTGCAGAGGGAGGAGCGGCGGCAGAGGGAGGCGGCCGAGAGGGAGGAGAGGAGGGAGACGGCTCGAATGGAGCATGAGATCAGAGTGCTGGAGCTCCTTACGGGTATAGCTAGAGAGCAAGGGTGTAGATGTGGAGGGACACTGACTGGTCCGAATCACACCATAACAAAGGAGGATGGACACTAGGACACACTTTGAAGAGGTTTGGCAGTAATTAATAGGCTTTATATATATATAGATATAACAAATCATATCAACGTATAAAGCCTAGTAATTAATGCAAACTGTGGAACGGTGTTTAAGCTCAGGTGGAACAAATGAAGCAAACGGCTGCATTCAGGGAGAGCCTTTGATTTCAGGTTTCCAGGCGGTGTGGATTGCAGTGAGATTTTAATGAATCAGAAAAAGACTTGAAATCCAGGGATTTATAAAGTAAAAGAAGACGAATGTTAATGTTTGACAGCCATCAGTTACTCATTCTCAGAAAGCCTTGTGGATGAAAATCAGTCTGGAATGATGCGGATTGTTAATGTCTAATAGAGTAACACAATATGAATCGCACACTCAGCTAAAATAAAAAGCTTTCTTAGATAAATATGATATAGATTTTTGCAGCAAAGTGTGTCGAAATATTTGTGTTTTTCTCTCAAATTTGTATCTTAACCTTCGACTCTTTACGTGCTTTAACTTGTGGGAAGATAAGAGAAGGAAGTGTTGAATAAATGCACTTAAAAAAAAACCTTTGAATCAAACTTAACCCTCCTGTCGTCCTCCCGGGTCAAATTGACCCCATCGTTTTTGACTGTTCCTTCTTTCCTCTCTCCTTCTTTAATTTTTCCTTCATTCTTCCTCATCTTCCCTCTTTCTTTGCTCACTCCTCCTTCCTTCCTTCATTCCTCCTTTCTTTCCACCCTTCCTTCTCTCCTTACTTCCTTCCTCTTTTCCTCATCCCTCTTTACTCGGTGGTGTGGAACTTCTTAAGAGTAAATGAGACAGATGAAACACAAGCCATCTGTAATCTATCCTTCCTTCTTTCCTCCCTTCCTCCTTACTCCTTTCCTTCCTTCCCTCCTTCCTTCCTCTTTTCCTCCATCCCTCCATCCCTCCTTACTCCTTTCCTTTCCTTTCCTTCCTTCCTCTTTTCCTCTTTTCCTCCATCCCTCCTTACACCTTTCCTTCCTTCCTTCCTTCTTTCCTCCCTTCCTCCTGTCCTTCCTTGACCTGAGGACAACAGGGGGGTTAAAGCTACGAGAACCGGCCGAGATGAGACGGTTAACAAGCTGCTTGAGTCATCATGGGGGAATCTCTTTAGACTCCCTTTTTTGTCACTTGTAATTACGCGTTGTGACTTTAAATTAACCAAATATTTAAAAAAAAAAATAAAAGAGTATGTTGCGACTCGGCTCCAGACCAAAGAAAACAAACAGTCTAGATATTCTCCAGATAGATGCAGAGGCTTTGGATGTAGACTCAAACAGGACTGAGATGATCTTCTTCCTCTCCATTCCTCCTTAAGAAAAAAAAATGCCTTTACGGACATTTCAAGTGTCAGTTGATTGATTATACCAAATGTAATGGTATATTGTTTTATGCACTTTTATATAAATTAAAGATGTTTTCAACCACTTTTTATGCTCCTATGGGTTGTTTTTTCCATCTGTGTGTAGCCATTATCAGCACTAATGGAAATGTGTTGATACGTGGCTGTATCGACACGTAGCTGATAGCTCAATAACCCAGAGTGGGGAATTCTTCACTTCTGTTAAAGTGTCAACGAGATCATTTTGGTTCCTCACTTTTATAACCTTCACTTTTTGATTTCAGTTGTCTGCTCTTCAACCTGACAAAACTCATTATACAGAATTATTTAATGATATTGGATCAAATATTGCTTATTTTGATCATGTGCTATTTATTAAACCTTTTGCAACTCATTTAAACTAACTTCACTTTAAATACAGTTAAGGTGAACACAAAACCTTTACTGACTCATAATACTACCTCATAATAATATGTTGTCATTTTCCTTTAACCCTCCTGTTGTCCTAGAGTCAAGGAAGGAAGGAAGGAACGAGGAAGGAAGGAAAGGAGGTAGGAAGGAAGGAAGGAAGGAAAGATGGAAGGGGGGAGGGAGAAAAGAAAAGAGGAAAGAAGGAAGGTAATGGGGAGGAAAGAAAGAAAGAAGGACGGATGGAGGGAGGAAGGAAGGGAAGGAGAAAGGGAGAAAGGAAAAGAGGAAGGAAGGAAAGAAGAATGGTAATGGGGAGGAAAGAAAGAAGGACAGATGGAGGGAGGAAGGAAGGAAAGGAGTAAGGAGGGAGGGAGGAAGGAAAGATGGAAGGGGGAGGGAGGAAAGAAAGAAGGATGGATGGAGGGAGGAAGGAAGGGAAGGAGAAAGGGAGAAAGGAAAAGAGGAAGGAAGGAAAGAAGGAAGGTAATGGGGAGGAAAGAAAGCGAGAAGGAGGGATGGAGGGAGATGAAGGAAAGAAGGAGAGAGGAAGGACAGACGGAAGGAGGGAAGGAGGGATAGACAATTTGAGGTTAAGAATATGTTGTGAAATATTTCAGGAAAGTTTGTGGTAGATGTACACAACCAGAGTCAGAAAGCAGGTTCTGGACCAAATAATAACAAATATCAGAATAAAAGCAAGAAAAAAGTCTGCACTTTAATAATAGGATACAAAAAGTGAGATTTTGAGTCTGAAAATGAGCTTGTGTCACTTGTGTTATCCTATTAAATCCGCCTGCATTGCTGTATTTCAATAATTATCTCTTACATAAATATATTCCACATTATATTATATAAAAAAACAACTTATTGCCAAGATAATATCAATACATTACATAATATCATACATGGAACATTTATTTCTGTTACATAAAGGAGGAATATCGACATATTAAATATAATAATCTATCTGCGTACAAATAACATGATGTTACTCTTTCAAATAACATGATGTCCATACGCCAAAGTCCAAAGGTTAAAGTATGCAGCGTTAAATTAGCGTTCATGGAGTTAGACGCATATATGGAAAAATGTGAGAAGTGTAAAGTCGTGTTATTTGCACGCTGATTGTGAAGATCTGTGTGCATGAAATGAAGTATAACAGCAGCATGGAGAACTGATCCTTCACAGCTGTTACATGCAGGAGGTGAAGAGTGTGTATATATGAACTATAAGAAGTAAAAAGTGCTTAGTCATCAACGTTAACCCTTTATTGGGCAAATAATTATATTTGGTAACTTCTGTAAATATCCTAAAATTTCCTTCCTTCCTTCCTTCCTTCCTTCTTTCCTTCCTTCCTTTCCTTCCTCCCTGCCTTCTTTCTTCCCTTCCTCTTTTCCTTTCTCCCTCCCTCGTTCCTTATTTCCTCCGTCCTTCCTTCCTTTCCTTCCTTCCATCTGTCCTTCCTCCCTCCCTCCTTCTCTCCTCCCTTCCTTCTTCCCTTCCTCTGTCCTTTCTTCCTTCCTTTCCTTACTTCCATCTGTCCTTCCTCCCTCCCTCCTTCTCTCTTTCTTTCCTCCCCCCTACCTTCCTTCCTTCCTTCTTTCCTCCGTCCTTCCTTCCTTTCCTTACTTCCATCTGTCCTTCCTCTCTCCCTCCTTCTCTCCTCCTTTCCTTCTTTCCTTCCTCCATCCCCTTTCTTCTTCCTTCCTTCCTTCTTTCTTCCCTTCCTCCCTCCCTCCTTCTCTCTTTCTTTCCTCCCCCCTACCTTCCTTCCTTCCTTCTTTCCTCCTTCCCTTCCTTCCTTCCTTCCTTCCTTCCTTCCTTCCTTCCTTCCATCCTTCCTTCCTTCCTTCCTTCCTTCCTTCCTTCCTTCCTTCCTCCCTTCCTTTCAATGAGTGTCCTATAAAGGGTTAATGTGGCTATAACTTTATTTCTACAGCATCTCTTCAAACTGAAGTTATAAGATACTTCTCATAATATATAATATAATATAATATAATATAATATAATATAATATAATATAATATAATATACACCATGCATGTCCAGACTATTCCATAAAGGAACATGATGTGCCTGCAGGTTTTTGTTCCACCATATCAACGCCCAGCACACACGATCCGACTGATCGGCTGTTAGTAGACTGAGATCAGTTGTCGAGCCTGATGTGCTCATGCTTGGCTGGTTGGAGTGAAAACCTGCAGCTACATGACGAACGTCTCTGATATGATATACACCATTTAACCTTCCTGTCGTCCTCCCGGGTCAAATTGATCCCGTCTGTTTTGACTGTTCCTTGTTTCTTCCCTTCCCTCCTTCCTTCCGTCTGTACTTCCTCTATCCCCCTTTCTTCCCTCCTTCTTTCCTTCCCTCCTTCCTTCCTTCCTTCCTTCCTTCTATCCTCTGTCCTTTCCTTCCTTCCTCCCTTCCTCTTTTCCTTTCTCCCTTCCTTCCTCCCTCCTTTCCTTCCTTCTTCCTTCCTTCCTCCCTCCCTTCCTTCTTTCCTCTGTCCTTTCCTTCCTTCCTCCCTCCTTCTTCCTCCCTTCCTCCCTCCTTCCTTCCTCCCTCCTTTCCTTCCTTCTTTCCTCCGTCCTCCCTTCCTTCCTTCCCTCCTTTCCTTCCTTCTTCCTTACTCCGTTTCTTCCTTTCCTCCCTCCCTTCCTTCCTTCCCCTCCGTCTTTCCTCCCTTCCTTTCCTTCCTCCCTTCCTTCTTTCTTCTGTCCTTTCCTTCCTTCCTTCCTTCCTTCTTTCCTTTCCTCCCTTCCTTCCTTCCCTCCTCCTTTTCTCCCTCCTTTCCTTCCTTCCTTCCTTCCTTCCTTCTTCCTTCCCTCCTTCCCTCCTTCCCTCCTTCCTCCCTTCTTCCCTTCCTTCTTCCTTCCCTCCCTTCCTTCCTTTCCTCCTTCCAACAGCATGGTTAAGCAAAGTAAAATACAGAATATCATGCTCACACACACAAAAAACAAAAACCCCCCAACCTCCAACCTCCAACCAGAATGTCACAAGTTCCCGTATTACAGTTTCCTCTCATTGTCAAACAAGTTTCATCCACAAGTGAGTGCGACACCGTGCAGTGACCTGGTCATAGTAGCACCAAACTGGGTTGAACATCTTATTGTAAATTCCTGATGCCTGACTTCACACCTCTGTGTTGAAGCTGTATGTGGAACGTTTAACAAACATGGAGTCAACGCTTATTTATTTCCTCTTGCAGGAACATTTCCAGTCTGGATGTGGTCACGCTTGCATAAGAGACCTTTTAACACAGTTCATACTCGACAGTCAAGCTCTTCTTCCCGGAGAGTAAACATCTGATGTCCCCAAGTCACAGCGTGTTAACAGAGCTGCGGACATGTTGGACCTTTTTCTTTTACCATGACCGAACGGAGCTGTTTATATTTTTTATGCATTGGTGGATGAAAGCTGAAGCAGTAACCCTTTAACCTTCGTATCGTTTGTTTTGACTGTTCCTTCTTTCCTCCCTTCCTTCCTTCCTTTCTTCTTTCCTTCGCCCCTCCTTTCCTTCCGTCCTTCCTCCTTCTTTCCTTTCCTTCCTTTCTCCCTCCCTTCCATTCTTCCTTCCTTCCTCCCTTCCATCCTTCCTCCCTCCTTCTTTCTTTCCTCCCTCCTTTCCTTCCTTCTGTCCTCCCTCCGTCCTTCTTTCCTCCCTCCTTTCCTTCCTTCTTTCCTCCCTACTTACCTTCATTCTTTCCTCTCTCCTTTCCTTCCTCTCTCCTTCCGCTCTTCTTTTCTTCCTTCCATCCTTCCTTCCTCCTCCCTTCCCTCCTTTCCTCCTTTCCTTCCTTCCATGACTCGAGGATAACAGGAGGGTTAAAAGGACTAAAAGTTTTGTAGAATAAGCTAAAAATAACCTGTGAAAAAGTTCATGGGACTTTTTCTTTTCTTTTTTTTTTTACTTCCTGTTTTTTTTTACACTCTCGCTTACAGGAATCACTGTTTATTAAACCTTCAGGCTCGAGCTGGCACATGCCGAGTCTGATTGTTGAATGAATAGACAAACTGGAAATCTCTCACCACAATCTGCCCCGAAGGTACTACAGAGATACAGAGAGTGTGAACCAACTCTAAATTGAAAAGCTCCGTTTCTTTTTAGATATTGAAACTCTGATACGAGACTGTAATCAACACTGCTCAAGCTGATATTGCAACACCGGGATACTCCAAGGATACGGTTGTTGATATTTTATAGTTTTGTTATTATCAAGAAAATCTGATAAAAAAAAAGAGTGAAACCAAAAGTGAAATGATCTCACTAACTGTCTAACTATCTGAAGCCTTATATCTTTATTTCTCTTTGCCATAGAGCTCAATCAAAGATGCTAAATGCTCAAAATACTCACTAGAGAACCAATTGTGTATTAATCCGCCGCTGAAAGTAGTGCATAACAAATACACTTTTTCCCCATTGTTTAAGTAATGTTTTCTTTTTTTTTGTAATTCACTTTTTTATTGTTTTTCAATACAAACAACTTTTATCACATAGGATAAGAAATGTACCATACAAGAGAAATCGCACAAAGACAAAAAAGAAAAAAAAAACATATTTGAAACAGACCCTACCAATAAAAGTAAAATAAATAAATAAAAAATCACCAAAAATGAGAACAATTAAATAAATAAAAGAAAAAGAAGTCAGAGGGTATAAGCAGTATCATCATTAAAAATCAGCATACAGCGTCATTACACCTCCCAATGTATATCACATTATCCTTTTATAAAACCTCGCTATTCACACAACATCTCATTCACAAGTGGCATAAACCTCCATGGTCATGACATCATCACAAAGGAGATGATTTAAGTAATGATTGATGAAAGCTACAGTGATCAGCTAGTTCACAACATTTATGAGCCATTATTTAAAGAATTAAATTATATATTTATGAGCTGTTTTTGCAGATTTATGCCGTCAGTAGTGATGAAATGGCTTGGATAGTATTAAGAGATGGACACATAGAAGATTGTTGGTTTTGGTCTTTTAATGGGATTTGTTGACTATAATAAACATGTAGAATAAAACCTTTTTTCTGTTGCTTTTGTTCTAATATAGCTGCTTGTCATGCTGCTATTTTAAGGAGATTGAAACTTGCTCTTTTATCACATTCAGTGTTGGTTGATGTCATAAAATTTTTAGGAGAACTGATTCAAATGGCCTTCACAAAAAAAAAACCCAACTGAAGTGAAACCAAAATATTTGATTCAAAGTTTCTTGGGATTTTCACCTTTTAAATTATAAGAAATATATACCGTTTCTTGTTCAACTCTGATCCCTAAATTTGATTTTTTTTTCCCTCATTATTTTTGTTGTAGTTCATTTTGACTTGAAGCATAATCCTGATTCAGAGTTTGTAGTGTCTGCAGGTGGTATATATTGTGTTTATGTCCCATTACGCCTGATATAAGTGTGAAGTCATTTAACTGGTTTGGACAGACAGGGAGACGAAGATGAATAGTATCAAGAGATGGACACATAGAAGATTGTTATAGAAGATTGTTGGTTTTGGTCTTTTAAAGGGATTTGTTGACTATAAGAAACATGTTGAATAAAACCTGTTTTCTGTTGCTTATATTCTAATATAGCTGCTTGAGATTAAAACTTGCTATTTTGTCACATTCAGTGTTGGTTGATGTCATAAAATTTTTAAGAGAGCTGGTTCAAATGGCCGTCACAAAAAATACCCAACTGAAGTGAAACCAAAATATTTGATTCAAAGTTTCTTGGATTTTCACATTTAACCTTTGTGTCGTCTTCCGGGTCAAATTGACCCCGTCTGTTTGACTGTTCCTTCTTTCCTCCCTCCCTTCCTTCCTTCTTTCCTTCCTCCTTCTTTCCTCCTCCCTCCTTCTCTCTCTCTTTCCTTCCTCTCTTTCCTCCCTTCTTTCTTTCCTTTCCTCCATCCCCCTTTCCTTCCTTTCCTTCTCTCCTGCCTCCCTTCTTCCTCCTTTCCTTCCTTCTCCCTCCCTTCCTCTTTTCCTTTCTCCTACCTCCCTCCTACCTTCATTCCTTATTTCCTCTGTCCTTCCTTCCTCCTTTCCTTCCTTTTTCCTCCCTTCCTCCTTTCCTTCTTCCTTCTACTTTCCTTCCTCCCTCCCTCCTTCCTTTCCTTCCTCCCTTTATTCCTTACCTCTGGGACAACCGGAGGGTTAAATATAAACAAATATTCTCTTTCTTGCTAACCTCTAATCCTAAATTTAACATTTTATTCATTATATTTATTGTAGTATATGTAAAAACTGTAATCCTGGTTCAGAGTTGAGCATTATTTGAAATGTCTGCAGGCATATATTGTGTTTGCGTCCCATGACACTGGATATTAACACAGCAATCCTGATCTTTGTGGTCAAACTACGTGAAGGGAAGTCATTTGAAGCGAGAGAAAAGCCGGATTAGCGCATACGCCTAAATCTGCGCTAATCCCGTATTGCGTAATACCTCGGGACGTTGATGAGATTTGGGATGATTTGTTGTTATTTTACCATGGCTTATTACTACGACTCTTCTCGGTAATCTAGAGAAAGTCGGACACAGTCGGCACAAAAGATCATATTTCTTTACAGTTTGAATTTAAACTAGATTACAATGAAATTTGGTTTAAAGATGAGAGGAGGAAAAAAAATCTATTATTGCTCTGTTTCCTGTTGTTTAACCCTACTGTTGTCCTCGAGTCATGGAAGGATGGAAGGAAGGAGGGAGGAAGGAAGGAAGGAAAGGAGGAAGGGAGGAAGGAAGGAAGGAAGGGAAGGAGGGAGGATGGAAGGGAGGAAGAAGGAGTGAGGAAGGAAGGAAGGATGGAAGAGAGGGAAGGAGGAAGGATGGAAAGGAGGAAAGAGGAAGGAAGGAAGGGAGGAAGGAAGGAAGGAAGGAAGGAAGGAAGGAAGGAAGGATGGAAGGAAAGGAGGGAGGAAAGGAGGGAGGAAGGAAGGGAGGAAGGAAGGAAGGATGGAAGGAGAGGAGGGAGGGAGGAAGGAAGGAAGGAAGAATGGAAGGAAAGGAAGGAGGAAGGAAGGAAGGAAGGAAGAATGGAAGGATGGAAGGATGGAAGGGAGGAAGGAAGGAAGGAAAGGAGGGCGGAAGGAGGGAAGGAGAGAGGAAGGAAAGGAGGGAGGACAGACAGAAGGAAGGAAGGGAGGAAAGAAGGAACAGTCAGAACAGACGGGTTCAATTTGACTTGGAGGACGACACGAAGGTTAAAGATTAAAAGAGCGAGAGACTTTGAAGTTCTTCTTTTATAACATGATTTATTCTTTAATTGAGCTTCCCGAATTTAAAAAAAAACAACTAAATAAATACGTACTTAGAATAGCCACACAATAGCACAATGACACTGCCAAGATTAAGGTTTGCCAGAGAAACACTGCATCAAGGGATTGATACAGTTGTCATTTAAAGACGATTGTGGTTGCATGTTTATTTCACTTAAGCCGTACACATTTCTTTCTTTCTTCCTTTTTTTTTTTTTTTTTTTTTTTTGAGAAATCCAATGATTCATATAATCTGAGCCAATGTTTTTCATTTCCTCACAAAAGCCCGATTTCTTTTTTTTTTTAAATGTGTCGCCCACTTAGAGACAGTTGTTCCTCAATGAATGAATGTCAAGGCCAGTTTGAAGAACCAAACATGATATTTTGTCATATTGGGAAAAGAGAAAAAGAGAGATGGAGAGTCTCTCGGTTTTATTTTATGTTGTATGTTTTTTTTTTAACTGATGTAATTTGTATAATCTTAGTTTGTTTGTCTCTGTGGTCACAAAGGCTCCGATGAGTTGACCTGACCTTAGAGAGGGAGAGGGAGAGGGAGAGGCAGAGAGAGAGAGAGAGTGAGAGTGGGGGAAGGAGGGAGAGACAGCAGAGGGGGGGGTGAAATAGAGAGAGAGAGAGAGAGAGAGAGAGAGAAGAGAGAGAGAGAGAGAGAGAGAGAGAGAGAGAGAGAGAGAGAGAGAGAGAGAGAGAGAGACAGAGAGAGACAGAGAGAGACAGAGAGAGACAGAGACAGAGACAGAGACAGAGAGAGAGAGAGAGACAGAGGGAGAGAGAGGCAGAGAGAGACAGAGAGAGAGGCAGAGAGAGAGAGAGAGATATAGAGACAGAGTGTGAGAGAGAGAGAGTGGGGGAGGGATGGAAAGGGAGCGAAAAGGAGGGAGAGACGGCAGAGGGAAGGGGGGGGGGGGTTGATATGGGCGGACAAAGCCAGAGAGAGAGAGCAGGAGACAAAGGTGAACCATAACAAGCTTGATATTGATGGGATGGGTAGATGTGAAGCTCATTGTTAACCTGCCAAACAGAAAACACTTTAATTAATCACATATATATCTCTCAATAATAACTTAAAACACAATTAATAATACATACCACTAAATATGAACCTACTATTTCTATAAACTCAAACTAGAAAACACCCAAACTGCCTCTCATATGTGATATTTCCTCTTTTTTGGACTTTCCTCTGTGAAACCCTGAAGTTGGTTGTGTGTGAAATTCCCAGTGGAGGATCAGCAGTTCCTAAAAATACTCAAAAAACCAGCTCGTCTGGTACCAAGAAATCATGCTACGCTCAAAGTCACTGAAATCACCTTTTTATTCCTCACTCTGGTGCTCGGTTTCAACTTCAGGAGATTGTCAGTTGAACTAGTGTATCTAATAAAGTAGCTAGTAGGTGAGTTTAGGAACATTTACTATTATATATTTTGGTTGGCTTGGATTATTAGAAAGCTAAAATGAGACTAAATAAATACTGGATGAATTGCCTTGCTGCTATGAAACTTTATACAAACATACATAATTCCTCAGTTCAGCCTCTGTCTGAAACAAGCCGTTTTAGCTCCTGTCTCTTTAAGACCCCCCCTCCTGTTCTGATTGGTTGGCTTCAAGAAAATACCCCCTTGATGAGGTGTTAATGTGAGGCCATCCTCAAAAGTGAGTCAATCCACATTGACCCCCATTTTTAAAAAACAACAACTTAACTTTAAAGCATAAATTGACATGTTTACAGCCTGGTTACTATATTATACTATGCACTTTACTCTTTACTCTTTCTTATTCAGCTGTATTTAATATCATATTGTGTAGTATTGTATTTTATGTCCCCTCTGGTCGTTTGTCGCCTGCTCTGATGTTGTTGTGTGGGAGCGAGTGTTGTTATTTACTGTCTGTTTATGTGAGGTTGGGCTCGTAGAAACTGAATTGCCCCTCGGGGATAAATAAAGCTGAATCTGAATCTGAAATCTCTAATAGGTGTGTGCCGTCACAGTCCAGTCACTACCATGGCAACAATGTTGGTTAGGTAACGTACCCCAAATTCACAGAGTATAGGTTAGCTGAAGTGTTTTCAATTCATGAAGGTTAATAGTAACATTTTGGTCGCCTAACGAAGTCTAGTTCAGTGTTTGTTTGTTAGTAAGACTCCAAGCATTTGGATTTTTAGTTTTTTTCAGTAAGTATATTTTGTTTTAGTGGTTTTGTTTCGTTAGTGAAAATAAACGTTAGCATTATCACAGTTAACAATAGACTGTAAATGCACCATGCTAACCAAGCTAGCAGCCATCGTTTTGTCTAAATGAGGTCACTACTGGCTCCAAAAATACAATATGGCGACGTTCAAAATGTAAACTCAAGCCTTCAACACAGGAGTCCACAAACCAATGAGAAATGTCCAAATCAAGACATTGTGTTTAGAGCTAGCCCTTCTTATAGTACAACTTGCATGATACTATGCTGAAGATGATGAACATTATACTAGCTAAAAATAAGCATATTAGCGTTGTAGCTCATAGCTCCTTTAATGAATCCATGAATCAGTCTCACAGCTGCTAGCATGGCTGTTGACTCTTTTTTTTAATAAATGCTAGAAATGGCAATGTAGCTAAAACCTATAATATATTACATTAAATTATAAAGGAATAAAGGAAACGCAATCTGTTTTATATTAAACACAAAACAATTCAACACAATAACACAAACCAAAAAAATTACAAAATATAAAATGAATTAATAAAATTAATGAACCCTACATCTTCCCCATGTTTGTATTTATGTATTTGCTTTTATTTTATTAGTTTATTCATCAGTAAATATGCCAGAATTAGCCCAAAGACTAGTTTCCATCTGTTGTCTCTGGCCAGGTGTGTTATTTGTACCCTATGAATAAATAAATAAACACAGATACACACATAGGCTATAGAAAAACAATATCTTATAAAATAGAGTAGATAAATCTGATTAAATTGGGCTTTTAATTAAAAAAAAACAACCCAAATTATAAACGCTAGAAATAGCAATGTAGCTAAAACCTATAGTATATTACATTAAATTAAATTAAAAGGAAACACAATCTGTTTTACATTAAACACAAAACAATTCAAATAATTAATTAATTAATACACATTTCTGTAAATATGCCAGAATTAGCCCAAAAACTAGTTTCCATCTGTTGTTTCTGGCCAGGTTTATTTGGACATACAACACAGATACATATATGTAGACACTTTATCTAACTTGAAAAATAAAGTAGAAAAATCTGATTAAATTGGGCTTCAAATTAAAAGAAAAACCCAAAATCAAAAGGTCAGACCACAACTTGTCACATGCTGTCTATTTTTAGACTATGTCAGTTTTTCCCCTTTTTGAATTTCTGACATCTGACACTAATTTCACCGAATTGGGAAACATTATAAAAAAGAGGAAGATTATAGATGGAGAGTGATGAACGGAGAAAGGGAAAGAGAAATGAAATTGAAAACGAGAGTAGAGAAATAAAGGGGGGAGGCGGAGGATGATGATGATGATGGCAGAGGAGGAGGAGGAGGAGGGAGGGAGGAGGGGGAGGAGGGGGCGGGAGTTCTCTTCCTCTGATTGGCTGCTCCCTCTCCCTCACAATAAAGTCTTGAGGCTGGTCTCAGCTCCGGAGCTCAAAACACAAGTGAAGGCGGTCAGAGGAGTAACTACAGCCGGAGCTCTCATTCATTCACTCGGCTTTTCCTTTTTTTTTTATTATCTTATTTGACTCCGTACTCTCTCGCTGCGGCTGCTGCTGTTGCTGAAAAAGCGGAATACACATTTTCTCTCTTTTTTTTTTTTTTTTGCATTACAACTCTAGTTAAATAATGCTGCTCTGATTTGAGTCGGAGCGAGGAGGGGACTTGCTCGGTTTCATTCACGTTAAAAGGAGAAAGTCTCGAGCGGTGAAGCGCTGTTTTTGCATATTTTTTTTTTTTAGGATACGAGGGGAATTTCGCACCTGGATTACTTCTAGTTGAGGTGAGCTATGATGTTATATCAGTAGGAATCATTGTATTTGAGCAGTGTGTGTTTTAAATTGAATGTTATGTTATGTGTGTGCGCATTGGAGAGGCTGGTGTGGAGCGTCTCTCCAAAAATGCGCGCAGGTGGGTAGAAAAAGCGCACTTTGTCTGCAGCCAAAAAACAGACAGAGACAACGTTTTAAAATGCACTCAATCCAAATTTAACTGCAAAAAATACAGATTTCTAATGTTTAAATCGTATCTTCATCGCAGTAGGAGAGCTGGCACTGCGCCTTTTTAGTGACTTTACCCATATCTTTGTGCACCAGAACCAAAACAAACCCTGACTAATGATATCCTAATTGCTTGGCTCCACTAACTAGCTTATTCATTCCTTTTTTTATGTTGTCCTATTGTTGTGATCCCCCCTTAATGTACCCCAATAATGGGATTTTTGAAAATCAGTGTAAATAGACTATTTTTAACCCTCACTACCTTCTGGCTAAGAGGATTCCCCCCTCTTCTTTCCTCTCCTCTCCTCGTCTCTCCTCTCCTGTAAGACAGTGAGGGATCAGTGAAGTTAATCCCACATCTACTAAATAACTCCCACTTGGCGTTCCGTGCCACTGCTCTTGTATTACAACATGCATTCAGGGTTTTTTTTTCTTTTTTTCTTAATGTGCTGACAAGTTAAATCCGTTTATTGGTGATTTGGCAGGACTATGACTGGCTGACAATGTGAGGGTGGATTGCGGATTACATGATTGCTACTGTACTGTGTGTGTGTTATGTAGCCCTATAGTGGTTGTGGTGGGCTGTGTTTGGACAAATGCAAGACAAACAAAGAGGGAAAGGGGAAGTTATGAATCTTCAAGTCACAGAATCATGATGCAGGGCTCTTTGGTCTGCTACCCATCACTTAAAAGCTTGAACCTTGTAAGCATTGATTTATTAGGAGGTCGATTTATTGACTATATCCTGGTGTTTTGGTTACATGTGGCATTCACTGACTCTCCATTTCTCTGGAAATCTGGCTTTTTGATGTTTTTCATTACTAAAAGCTCCTATTGTCCTTCTTGAATCTTGAGCCCTGTTTTGGTAGAATCATAAGTAGAGGTGTTTTCTGCTGCAGTGTCCCTCTGTGCAGGATGTTATGGTACCTGCAGGAGGAGGAGGATCTGTGTTAGCTGTCAAGAAGTGATGCTAACAGGTGACAGAGTCCTGTATGGGAGCTGTGATTTTTACCACTCTGTGTGCAACAGCTGCAAACATTAAAGTCAAGTCAAAACATTGGTTGGTGCTGCGGCATTCATCACTGGTGTGTGGATGGGTTGGAGAAGGGTGGAGGAGCTGAGAGGAGCTGCATTTGATATACTCATGCAGCTTTTTTGACCCTTAAACATCCAGCTTGTCCTTTTTTTAATGTCTCTTAAGTATCTTTATATTTAGGAAAGCAATCATCCTTTCTGACAGTGTCATATCTTCATTAAATCTTCATTAAAGCTGTCCAATGAGTGAAATATCTAAGTCTTGTGCATCGATTTATACACATCCCCAATATTTACCTTGACATTTTTTGGTATCTTCAACTTTGATTTCACCCCTTCAATTTGAAACATCGTTATGGGTTTCTATTAGAGTTGCAGCAATTAGTTGATTTATCACCTTTTGATGATTTTTAAAGCAAATTTTTCGAGGCAAAAATGGGTTCCCTGTGAATATAGTCAGGATTTCACACTCTTCTGCAATATTTAACTGATCATCTTTGGGGAGGTTTTGAACTATTTGATGATGAAAAAAATAATCATTAGTTGCTGCCCTAGATTTCACTGTGAGTTTTATGCTCACTGACCCCGCTGGCTATATCTCTGGTGAACCCTTTTTTCATTTTGGTGTGTGTGTGTGTGTGTGTGTGTGTGTGTGTGTGTGTGTGTGTGTGTGTGTGTGTGTGTGTGTGTGTGTGTGTGTGTGTGTGTGTGTGTGTGTGTGTGTGTGTGTGTGTGTGTTCCTGTTGCTGGAGTCTGTACTGTAAATCTGCCTGGATGATGATGATGATGATGATGTGTGCATACTCAAAACATCAGAGCTGTGTTTGAACAAGAGGATGCCTTGTTCTCTCCTGCTCTCCTGTCTCGCTTTTTGATATCAAACCACCGACCCAGGTGTAGCTCTTACTATTGAACTATTCCACCTCATTCAGTTTTTTAAGCACTTCTGACCACACACACACACACACACACACACACACACACCATCGAACGTCCAGCTTTATTTAGACTACTTCCACTATTCCACTGTGGCCCTGTGCAGACACTCAGCAGCTATCTCTCACCCTCATTTCCTCAAGCCATGGATGAGTGAGATTCCTCATGCCTTTCAAAGTGTTTACGCAGCGGAGGAGGAGGTAGGAGAAGGAGGAGGGAGGGGGGGGGGGGTCTGTTGATTTACTGATGGTCCTTCGAAGTGTCTGACTGCTTGAATCACATTCCCCCCCTCTGCCTTACACTAGTCTTACCTCAGAAAAGGGATTAAGCTTTCATTTCTGTTGCTACTACTTCTCATGCATGCTGCAAATCATGGTTTTTATTGCATGACCAATCAGCGCTTTACTGCTTTGACCTGCTGCTCCTCAGTAGTTGTAAGAATTGTATTGCATGTTATCAGGATAAAAGCATCATGGAGCAGCTCAAACACAAGTAAACACAAGTATTAGGCTGCCTGTGTTTCATCTCTTTAACCATGGGAATCATTTCCTGTGTGTTCAGGCTTTTTTTTGTTCCCCCGTCGTTATAGCGTCTGAACTGCTGATGGGTGCTCATCATGAGTGGCCGTTAGCACTGCGGGCAGGGCGGGAAGAGCTTCAGCCGGCTCTTTGATAGCTCGTATTTTGAGCAAGTCTCCATCATTCTCTCCCCCGGGGGGAAAGCAGCCCCACCCGCACGTTTCAGATCGGAGACAAAATGACCTGCGAGCTCGTGTCATTGATGGGCCCTGCAGCCTAAAGGTAATTTCACAGGAACAGCAGCGTTTTACTTCTAATATGACATTTGCCCCCGGGGGGAGGATTGGGTCTTTTAAAGCTGCTGCCATTCTCTGTTTCAAAATTTCCCCACAGGCCAAAAAAAAAGGAAATATTTTGACATTTCTATAACCTTTCAATGAATTGTAGCCTGAAACTAAAGAGGAAAAAGCTCTCTTCCCTTCTTCTTGTATACAACTCTGCTGCACATGATCACTCCAGGGTCACAAGAGTATCTCAAGCTTCTCAATAAGAGTGCAACTTAAACGCCTGGAGCATTTAAAGCATAAATAACTTAATAAGTCATATTTTTGAGTCGTGCGTTTCAGCGTACTACTTCCTCGTGTAAATGGAGGTGGTGGAGAAAGTCCCATGCCTTAAGACTACCACGAGACATCACTGAGTCAGATTTTGAACCCATCTCAGAGACTCAATGCCATGTGATGATCAGCGGTCGAGTCTGCAGCCGATAAAAGAAGCAGGAACAGGCGTGTGCGTAAAAATATACACGTTTGACTATTTAAAGAATATCACAGTTGAAAAGTTGAAGCCAAGTAAACTCTGTGACCTTTTTATCTGTTTATAATTAATGCTGAGGATAGAGATGTTGTAGTTCTCGCAAATCAGCTGAAAGATTTCACCCCCCAAAAAAGAAAAGAAAAGCAAGAATCCACAGATCGGTTTACAGCTTTATTCTTTTTTTTTTTTTTGGCTGAGTCAATCACGAGCAGAAACAGACAGAAATTTGAATATCTTCTGTTATCTTCCTTTTTTTTAAATCCAATTTAAGTCCGAACCAGACTTCTTTTTTTTTTTTTTTACACAGTGAGGCAGATGGCTACACACACACACACACACACACACACACACACAAACACAACAAGCGAGGCTATAATTAAAACCACCCATCCTACCTAAACAAACCCCCCCCCCTCACTCCCCTCACCCCCCCCTCCTCCCTTTAAAGTGGGGAAGCGAGCGCTGGCATTTTGTTTGTTTATCTTCAGCTGCCACCCAGCCAGCAGCAGCCTCGCTAAACCAACAGCAACTTGCGAAGAGTTTGTATTTGTCATGCCTGGAGACCCTGACATGTGGTCGCCCCTCCACCACCATCACCACCACCACCACCATCACCACCACCACTACAACACACGACACCTGGAAGCCAAATGTAAATCAGCATGTCTCAGATGTCGCTGCTTGTAGCATCCCACGCTTTGTTTTTTAGGATTATAGTGACGGCTGCAGCTGGTGGTGTGGATGGAGCAAAGAAGAATAGACAGAAAGAGGATGGAGGTGGTACTCTCCTCCTCCTCCTCCTCTTGCTATTAGAAAAAAACAACTATTTGCAACTATTCTGTTAATTGATTCATCATTTTGAGTCATTATTTATAGAAGATATGCTAATATTCTTCACTTTTGGATTCTTAAATGTGATTATATTCTGGTTTATTTGGTTTTTTGATGATAAATTGAATATATTTGAGTTGTAGACCTTTTGGTATGGATAAAATATATATATTTAAGGTTGCATTTTGGGCTTTGATGGACATTTCTCACCATTTTCTGACATTTTACAGACCAAACAGCTAATAAATTGACAGTTTAATCGATAATGAAAATAAGTATAGCCTTAATTAGTACCAAGAAGAGGCCTAAGACAAATCAGTGCCTTTTTAAATAGCAAATATATCTTCAAATTAGCTTTAAAATACTCAATACTGACTTGTATTGTATTTGCTGGTAGACTGGAACGCCACTCTAGTAAAAGACAGACGGAGAGTAGAGGACAAAGTGCAAACATCTGATCTCATGGTGTCCTGTATCTAAAGATTTTTTTTTTTAGTATGAGAGACATGGCTTTTATCTTCAAAGAACCTCCACCTGCCGCTGGCTACATGAAATTAATCCAAATTGTTTGCCTTTCCAAAAGCATCAGAGAAACACAGAGGTGATGCCACAATACTGAAGCTTCAATACAACTTTACTTTGCAGTGTTTTAAAGCTCAATTCTGTCACTGTATGTTGTCCTCCTGAGCTGTGGTTCATTTCAGTTTCACTTCAAGGAGGAGTCTGTGTATGTGTGTTAAGGTCGGTTTACAGATCCAACATGTCTTGATATGAATGAATGAGCTCGGCTGGTGCCAGGAATTAAATATTGGAATAGGCATCCAATGAGCGTTGGACCAATTCCACCTCTTGTTGTCTCCTGATACATTTCTCTACATATTTAGAATAAAGAACTTAAATTAAAAGCATATTGGTATTATATTTATTGCTGTGGCTTGCCTTGACTTAATGATTGATTGCAGAAATACTGAATTTTATAATAATGACTGTATTGAAAGTAGTGTTTGCATCCAGCTGATAGCAGGTCAGTTTTAGCTCCAGTGCTGGTTTAGTGGATTGGTGCATCCTCTATCTGCAACTAATTATTTTCCTCATTGTTGCCATATCACTTAATTGTTTAGGCTCCAAAATGTAAAAAAAAAATAAGGCTGGATATCCATTGCAGTTTCCCACAACCCAAGATGTTGTCTTCCAGCTGCTTATTTGCTTTAAATAATGGTTTAAAATTCCACCAGGGTTCAGTTTATAAAGCTATGAGACAGACAAAAGCTATAAATCCTCACATTAGTGAAGCTGAAACCTACAAATGCCTGCCATTGTTATTTGATTTTCTTAATTGAATCAAATTAAATTGTAAATTACGAAACCAAAGCAAAACAAAAGCTCCCCTTTTTTTTAAAGAGTAAGAAAAACAAGCTTGATTTAAGGAGCTCCAGCTGGGAAGAGTGAACAAGTCATGTTCTCAGCCACAGATCGCCTGCTGCTGTTGATGCTCTCTTTTAGTGTAGAACAGTAGAAGTCTGTATACTAAGCTGGTACAAAGTCTACACTTTAAAAAAAATACTTCTAAGCACTCTAAAGGCTAACCAAATCCCTCAGTGGAGTAAACAAACATCCCAGTAACACTTGACTTTTATCAGGGTTTCCCTCCTCTCCTCGCTCCCTCCATCAGACTCGTGAGCTCCCCGTCTCTCTCCCCTCTCTGCGGGGAAGCCACATGGTGCAGCAGATGCTGGGGCCGCTCTGCTCTGACTCCTCACACTCATTCTCATGGAAATGGCCCCATGGTTGTCTGGCTGAATAATAGCGATGGTCGGTGTGTGCACGCGTGTGAAAGTGGAAGGTTGGGTGGTTCGTGCCTCGTGTGGGTGGAAGGACGGAGGCTTTATGTGAACTCATGAATAAACAGGGTTTGTTGTTTTGTATCTATATCAAGCGTTTAGTCCCTGCAAAGGCAAACAGAGCTGCTGTGTCTTGTGATAATTTAAAGGTTAAGCTCAAGACTTGGACCTCTCAATCCCCTCTCTGGTCTGATCTGAGTTGATTTCGCTCTTTTTGTTACTTCTGTAGACCTCCCCTGAAGCCCATATACCCATCACAGGACAATAAACCCCTGAATTTATTTGAACTATTTGTGGCGGTGTGTGGGCAGGTTCAGTGTATACCTCCTGGCATTCACATATCCGTCCCTGGCAGCACTGCTGTGCATCAGACTTTTAAGGCTTCGTGACTCGGCAGGCAGCCACAGGGCAACATATTGTCAGGTGGTGGGGGGTGGGGGGTGGTTGAGGGTGCAGAGGGTTGAGCAATGCTGTTGGGTGGGGGGTGTTGCACCCTGATTCACCCTATCCCCAAGTGTGAAAAGGCCCTTTGTGTTTTCCTCAGCCATAAGTCTGCCTAGCAAGGGATTGAACCTATGTGCCAGGTCCAGAGGTCAGGAGGCTCGTAGACTGGCAGAGTGTGTGTGTGTGTGTGTGTGTGTGTGTGTGTGTTTGTGTGTGTGTGTGTGGTTGTGTGTGGTTGTTTTTCTAGTTTTGTGAGAACCAGTTTTGGTTTTACATCTGGTGGCTCGCTGACTTTTATAAAGAGTTGTTTGTGGGATTTTCAAAAGAAGAAAAAAAACTTCAATTTCCTTCTTTTTTTAATGAAAAGTTGAATTCATAATGTTAGCTATCTTAATCAGCTATTAACTGACATTATTGCATCTTTTTTTTTTTTAACTTTTGTGCTACTGTTACACTAAAGTTTAGCCAGCCTGAACAATGTCTGAAAGCTAGTTGCCTGCTCCCTCACTGAGGACAGTTTTTCCATGTAAGTCCTCATTTGATACTTAAGTTTAACTACTGATAACAAACACTAATTACATGAAATATTACTGTGTTTATGTGTATCAGTGATTTATTGACAGAGTAATGATAGTCTGAAACACATGGAGAGATGTGGATTATGATGCAGGAAGTGTTTTGATCTGCCATGCACACGTGCTCCACCATTTGTCACGTTCTACACGGCATGGTCATTTGTTTTGTCCCTCTTTGGCAGGCACACGCACACACACACACACACACACACACACACACACACACACAGAAGTAAACTAGCAACGTTGAGAATTAATGGGATTTGTGTCACGACATCCTGCAGAGTTTCAATTTGGCCTGCAGTCTCTCACAAGCTTTCACACGTTTGTGGTGTCCCTTTCATTTTTGTGGGTGTGCGTGTGTGTTAGAGCACAAACACAGAGCTTTTCTTTATAAGCTCTGTCACTAAATACCCACTTTCATGCGAGTTAGACGATCCTTTTGAATGAATCAATTGTCTTGAAATCCTAAACCCTCATTTGTTTTCTGAAAATTGGGTCATTTCCAGTCATAGGTTGCTGCTTTTTTGGGACATAAAAACTATTGGCCTGCAGTTATGTTTTGGCTATATAACATATGCCCCAGTTTTGGTAGAGCAAGGTACCAATACTGCCAGAGTTAAAGGTTCAAATCCCTGTAAAACTGGGCTTGGGTCACAGCTGAACAAAGCGGCTGTAAACTGTCTATTCTAGTGTGTTTCCTTGTCATGCCTCATAGGAAGCCTGCTTTTATCCTTTTTTTTTGTGCCTCAACCACAGTTTGCATTTCCAGTCATCACATCTGTACGTCCAAATAAACTAAACCGAAACCCAGAAACCTTAAAATGGACAGCACGTATCCAGAGGAGGAAGGATGTTTGACCATGGCCAAACCATTTCCCAAGCAAACCTTTTCCGTCTGTGTTTGTGTCTAAAGGCTATTTTGGATTTGTTTGGCCTTCCTGCATCAGAGTCTGTGGTGAAGTACCTATCAGAGAAGTAGTTTCAATCCTGACTGACCGCTGTTTGTTTGTCTTTGTAGGACAACATGCCTCAGACACCACCGTTTACGGGGCAGCTGGGCACCGGCAGCTACAACAAGAACCTGTATCAGACCAAGGAGGAAGGCTACGCTGGCCTCTATTACCATGACAACAACCTTGCGTCCGGGTCTTTGGAGGCTCTCATTCACCACTTGGTCCCAAACGTAGACTATTATCCAGATGTGAGTATTCTTCTTCCTTATATCCCTGGTGGTTTATTTTCCTTTGCAGTTTCATCAAAGTCAAGAGATAAAACCTTTTTTTTTTTTTTTTAAATCTTTTTGTTCTGTTTGAGAAGCTCAGGTGCATTGAGACCTTGTCAAGTGCCAAAGCTGCTTTTTGCTTTCTCTTTCTGTCTTTGAATGCATCTCCTGATGCCAAAGTTGTTTCAGTATAATTTCCCCATACTAGCTTTTTAATTTCAAGCCATTTTCTTGCCCAGTTTGCACTTTTATGATCATGGTTTTTTCCTTTTTTGCTAAACTTATTTTTCTTTTCTTTCTACAGAGGACGTACATCTTCACCTTCCTGCTCAGCTCGCGTCTTTTCATCCACCCATACGAGCTCATGTCCAAGGTGTGTCACCTGTGCATGGAGCAACAACGACTCAGCGATCCTCAAGCTGACAAGGTGGGCACAACAAAAAACTTTTCTTCCATCTTTAGTCCACTCTATCAAACTTCTACGTCCATTGTGTGATTATTTTATTCCATTATGGCTCTACTCTTAAATATATTGAATCAGCAACTCAATTTTTATCTTTTATTTTCAGATGAGAGTTAGGAAGATTGCTCCTAAGATCCTCCAGCTACTGACAGAATGGACGGAAACCTTCCCATATGACTTCAGGGACGAGAGGATGATGCGCAGCCTGAAGGAGTTGACCCACCGGCTAGCCAGTGGAGACGAGGTCCGTCCTTTATCTATTTTTAAAATTTTTATTATTACTTCATACGGCTCAACACAGACCATGCATACAAGTTAATCAGAATTGGTTAAGTGACAAAAGACTCTGGCTGATAAGATAATATGTTTAGTTTGGGAGTTATCACCAACAGTGAAGTGTGTTTTGTAGCTCGCACGTGCAGCAAAGCCACAGGCACAGGCAGATTTTTGCAGATAGCAGTGGAGTGAGGTGGAGGGGGGTACCTCTGGCAACAAAGCAGTTTTTGAGGCTGGCTGAGCTGAGAGAAAAGCCCCATTGTTCACCGGCTAGGTGGCTTTTTTGCTGCCTCTGGGGTGCTCCATACTAGGCAGCATTTGAATTGTTCCACTGCTGCAGAGTTGAATGTCACTGGCTTAGTACGCCATTAGCCTCTGCAGCCCTGTTTGGATAAAAGTTTTTTTAGTAGGGTAGCGACTGTTTTTGTCCAGTAGCTTCTGTTATCTTTGGTGCACATGCAGACACTGTTTGACATTTAGATATAGAAAAGTTGTTTTGACAAGCAGTGACTCATGCTATATATACGCCATGAAAGGAAATGCTAACATAAGCTAATGGTGACAACAAAATGGTGACTTTGGAAATAAAGTAACCTGTGTGCACTTTTTTTTTTTTTTGTCGTTGAAAGGAATAGTTCAACATGTTGGTGGATCCTCTAAATCTTTAAATTCTTTTAAATCATGGAGCTAGAGTTGGAGGTAATTAGCTTAGCGTGAAGATTTGAAGCAAAAATCTGTAAAAATCTGCCAACCAGCACATTTAAAGCTCACAAATGAGCATGTATTTTATTCAAACACAACTTTAATAGTTCCATGGTTTAATCAATCAATCAATCAATCAATCTTTATTTGTATAGCGCCAAATCACAACAGAGTTATCTCAAGGCTCTTTACACATAGAGCAGCTTCTAAACCCGAGCTCTTCAGGTTTTAACTTTAAAGAGACCCAACATTCCCACACGAGCCACAGTGGCAAGAAAAAACTCCCTTTTAACAGGAAGACACCTCAGAACCAGACTCAGAGTGGGCGAACATCTGCCTCGACCGGTTGGGGTTGAGAGGAGAGAAAGGAATGGACAGACGTGAGATAGATATCTTCTCTTCTAACTCAGTAACTCAGCAATTGTTTAACTGGATGTTCAGTATGCTCTTCACGTTTCCTTCGCCTATTTTTTTTAATAAATCATAATATACTGTTTTTACACCACCTTCGAGGCCAGGACTCCCAGAAAAAGACATGAAATCTGAAACTATCCATCTTAGTTTTTCTTTTCAGTAGCATTCACAGTTTTCAGTGTTTATCATTTCTTGCTCCAATTAGGTTAACATAGCTTTATATTACATGTTCTTTTCCCCTCAGTGAAAGCATTCCCACTTCAGTTTCCTCCAGTCGGAACAAATAATTTGGTTAGTCATCATGAATCAGGCCTCTTTCAGTGCGTGTCCTGACGGTCTCACATGCGTATTGATGCGTGTCCCAGTTAACTGTGTGTTTTGGGGGGGGGGGGGGGTTGCTGCTAATGATAAAGGCAGCAGGGTCTTTTTTTAGGACCCGACAGTGATGGAGGACCACACGCATTCATGTGTCCTGATGAAAGACATCCCTCCTTCACTCGCTCAACATGAGATACAAACAACCCACCCACACCCGCCGTTTTTAATGCAGGGTCTCACATGACTCATCAATAGTACAAGCACGAGAATTGATCTTGATTTAATTAGGAAATCAATATGTGTCTCTCACATGACACTTTGGATACATTCACAGTCCCTTTGCTCTCCTTGTGTAACCTCCTGGATATAAAACACATTTGACATTATCTGAAAGCCAGTAACTCACACACTGGCTCAGTAATACTCCCGCTCGTAGATACGCAGGCTGTGTTTTGATGGTGACACAAACATCTCTTGATTTCACAGTACATTGGCTGCAGCTGACATTAACCTCATCCCTCCACAGATATTTTTTGATAGCTTAAATCGATTCTGGCCTCGAGGTAACAGAAAGCGATTTAGGGACATGATTTCCTGTTAGTTTCCCTCGAGGTGATATCATGCTCAGTGCACTTTATAAAATAAGGAAATGAGTTTGTCTCTTCTTTTTAAGTGTATCCAAATAATTTAAAGCCACAGGCAATGCTTTTTCTATCTTATCGGTATCTACGTTATAAGGTAATGGTGAAGTCTTGCCCTATTTAAAAATGAATAAATGTTTACACCCTGTTCAACTACAGATGAAACAAAGTAGATAGGTACAGCAGATAGATAAAGGTTAACTGCTTGATGTTTTGTACTGTATCGACAAAGCAACCTTTTACAGTAATCTAACACCCTGCAGATGTGCTGTGATATAATGTAAGCTGTGGGCACAATGCTCATGATTCACACAGCGTGACCAAGAACGGTTTGTCCAATGAAATAGAAAGCTGTGGTGCCTCGGCTTCACAAAATTGCCCACAAGCAAATGTTAAGGAGTAATCCTGTGATACTGTTTATTCATTTATCTGCAGATGATAACCCGTGATAGTAAAACATGATTCGCCATGGGATGTTTCTTAGAAAGGCCAGCTTCCAAAAGTTTAAGGAAGTGGTTTTACTGACAAAATCAGGGGTTTGATCAGACTTGATTTGCATTTGTGTTTCTCACAGATTGCCCGATTCATTTTGAAAACAAACACAATTTCCTGACCAGAAGCAGGTCTAGAGTTGAGCGAGATGCTGAATCTTCAGAGCATCGACCGCAGCGCTCTGGGAAAAGGGTTCGAGTCCAGAATAGATGTTCTGAACATCTGGCCGAAGTCGTGTCCAGACCACACTCCAAACATTCCAGGACCTTGATCTCCGTAGTAAGACTGTCATTATGGATGTGGTTGGATATATAGGGAAGCAACAGCCGAGGAGAAAACAAGCACTGTGATCTTCATCTGACCTCATTTGGTGGCAGGGAGCTCTTGCCTTGCCTCAAAATGTGCAGTTATTTTGCACCAAGTGCTGTTTTTTTGCTTTATTATGATGTTTGGTTGATTTAACAGATCCCACAATATACATTCACTTTTGACGTGTGTTTAAATACCAAATATTACCCGTATATGGCAGGTGCAGGTGCAGGTCAGTATTTAGAGTTAACATGCTGATAAAGAGATTTGTTTACCCCTTGTGCACTTTAGCCTGTGTTATACTTTCCACATCTGGCAGTATGCAAGGATCAGCTAGGGTGATGTAAATTTCATCATCAGAGGGTGTACATGTAGCCTCTACTGTATGTGGACATCACTGTAGCTCCAATTTGTTGTGACCGCAGCCACTACATAACAATCAATAGATGCCGATCTACTCCTCATGTATGTAACGTGTCCTTCAAGCAGACTCTAGAAAGTAGTATAAACAGAAGTACTATCTGTCCATGGTGTCCCTGAACTTTCCATGCCCTCAACAATGATTTAAGTCATAAAAATAAAATCCTGAGACTTAATTTGAGACTTCACTCTCTTAACACATGACTGACAGACATTCAATTGACTTGCAAATTGCTTATGAACACTTGACTTAGATTCAAACTGAAATTGGGTTTGTTGCAGGTTCATGTGAAATGCTAATGCATGTTATGTTACAGTAGGTGGTCGAGAGGGACGTGGCAACACAGTTCTTTTTTTAGATTAAACACTCCTCCTCTGGGCACATTTTTACTATCTGTTCATTAGTTCTGCCTGGCTAACCTGCTAAAAACAGTCAGGTCTTTTTCGTGGGTCAGGTGGTGCTCTGCAGGAAGTAACGCCGCTCAGCCAAGAAAAACAGGATCTCTAGTGATACGATGGCGCGGACCAACCACGCACTCAGCTATGGTGACTTGCACTGAGCATCCGTCTGCCACCTCGGGATCACTGCCAGGGTCCATAGCGTAGGCAACAGTGTGCCCCTGCTAGGATCTTTATCCATAAAGCCAATAGTTATGATGAGCAATTGTGACTCCCTCTGCTTAGAAATGTCAGGCATGCTGCTTTCTCCTAGATCTGTGACTATATTTATCCGACCCTGGCCTGTCCTCTGTTTGTAGTGGGGACAGACGCTACAGCAGATGGTGGACTTTGAAGTGGCAACTGGAGCGATTTTCACTGGTGGTGTGTCTCACTGTTGTCCAACTGTGCAGGATAGCGTGGTCAAGCACCAGCTCAGTGCAAACATTGTTGACACTGATAGTGCAATGTCTGAATTATGTAGGGTTGTAATTAAATCTGTCTTGATTAAAGAAATGGTAGAAAAGGGTCTATTACAAGTTCTGAGAGTTAACAAGTTATCAAAAACCAAAAAAACAAGTGTATTTTGATTTTTCACCTTTGGAACTTGTGATGGATATGTTTTTTCCACTCATTTTTAATATTTTATAAGCTAAACCATCGATTGATTTATTGGAAAAAAATTGTCAATACTGAAACAGAGGTAGGTTGCAGTCCTAATAGGCACTTGTCAATGGCTGAGGAGCACAGATCATATAAATACTTCATACATCCTTTCTCTCAGAAGTGTTATTTTTCTCTCAGACCTGCAGTCTGTAATATCCAGACAACCACAGATGATTGTCTGACATGTGAATGTGTCTGTTGATGTCATGCAATCACACCTATATAGCCACCTCTTCAGACAGATACATTAGTCACACCCTGGGAAATGAATTTCAGAAAAGTTCCTTCCATTGCCGTTTCCAGCAGCGCAATGAAAGCCTGTTCGTTTTTCCCCCCAATTGCCTCAGCACCGCACCGACTCCTCACACTTGATTGCTGTCTAGGCACCGGGCCTCCACATCCATTATAAGACGCAAGCCGTGTTCCTTCCCACACTGTAGAACTTGAGTCTTGTTTGTAGAACCTAGTTTTTGGAGGCTGAATTGGCAGAACGTTCAGGGAGGAGAGGGATGTGGTCGTGAGAAACGGGGCCTCATCACCCTAGATTTTTTTGGGTAGCTCATACCGGTGGTATGGAAAGAGGCCACGAAAAGGAACATGCAGTCTTCTCCACATAGACTAAATCAAACACACATGTCCTTCTTCCCCCTATAGACCTCCTTATGCAACTTCTGTGCTAAAGTGTGTCAGTAAGAGGGACGATTATCTAATCATGGCTTGTTTTTAGTCCAGGGGAAGGTTTCAGAACAGGCTGACCTCTCAACCCTTGAGGACAGGGAGCCAAAAGTCCTCTGCTCTGTCCTGCCAGAGCTGAAAGGCCTTAATGAGCCCGGCAGGAAGGAGCTTGCATAATGTTATGAGTGACCCTTCCTAGTGCGTGACCAAAAAAGGATGCTTTTTTTTTTTTTTCGCTGAATAAATACTGGAGGCATCACATTGTGAGGGTCGTTTTGTGGGTTTGGGCTGGGAGCTGGCATTAGTTTGCAGTGAGTTCTGCTGACATGTAGTCAACATGAGTGTTGTAAATTCCACCGAGGTTGTTATCATCCTCTGTCACAAAACAGCGGTAGGGGATTAACCCGAAACACCTACAGCTGAGCCAAACAGAGACAGTGCATGCGTGCTACTGGAGATCACATTCAGCTCTTGTTCTTGTTATCTCTGCTGTAGAGTCTTTAGACATAATGGAAATGTGGTGTAGCTGTATTTAAGAGCTGTGCCATCATTGCGTTTCAGACTAGTACCGAACTGGAGAACAGGAAATCAAAGCCATAGCTCATGGTTAAGAGAGACGTGGGGTTCCTCAGTGATCCAAGGAAAATTTGTTATATAAAAAAAGAACTGAAAAGAACTGAAGATGTTCATCAAGGAACTTTGTCAGGTTCTCAAGTGATTGCAGACTAAATTTAAATCTCTTTTCCCTTCTTCCCTCCAGGTTTACAGAAAGGCGGTCAGCCAGATGAGCCAGGGCCTGATCAGGAGGTTGACGGTGCTCAGCCAGTACGAGGAGGCGCTGATCAAGATCAACGCCACAGCGGCCGAACGGCTGACGGCTCTAAAAGCAAAGCCCCAGGCAGCCATCCAGAGAGACATGCTGTCCATCTGCAACGACCCCTTCACTGTCGCCCAGCAGCTCACGCACATAGAACTGGTGAGAATGAAATCCAGAGACGACTGTAGCTGTTGAAACATTTGCTGCATCCATCACTTAGGATCCTTCCACTGCAGATGCAATAGTTCTTTAAAATTGGCTTCAAGACACCTTGAAAATGGCTCAACACTATTATCAATTTAGCGTCTTAGTTTATTTATCAATGACATTTGCTCATTAATCATCAGAAAACTGTAATCGAGCCATTCTTGAGCCTAAGGGCAAATATTTCTCTGCTCCACCTTTTTTTAAAAATCAGTTATAATCAATACATCAAATCCATCATTTCATCAAACTTAATTAAGACGTAAATGTTATCCTCCAAAGAACAATCAGAAACACTGCCAATGACTCACACTTGTATTGGCGCATGACCCAAAGAGAGCAAGGCCAAATCAATGGTGTAGAGGAGAACATGTGAGAGTGGGCAGAGCTGACACGTATGATGGATTAGAAATCGGTGTTGTGTTCGAGGCAATCCGAAACATCACAGCTCCTCCCATGTCCAGCTGACTGATGCATTGATTTTAAACAGTAATGTTTTTCATTGCCACTTTATATCCATTATGTGTCAGTTTGTCATTGAAAGAAAACATGTCAGTTGAAAAAAACAGGGTTAAATCAATCCTATGAAATCCTAAAAGAGAGAATAATATCAGGATCCTTTAAATACCTTTTATTAAATTAACTAATTTCAAGGCAACCCTCTGGCAGCCTTTCACATTTGCACTTAGGAAAACTATTTTAAGACTCTGATTTTTAAGGAGAATTCAAACCAAAGATGGATTAATGATGTTGCCTTCTGCCCTTATTCTTCAGGAGAGACTCAGTTACATCGGACCTGAAGAATTCGTCCAAGCCTTCGTCCAGAAAGACCCGCTGGACAACGATAAGGTAATGTCTGGATGTTTTTCTAAGAATAAATCACCAGATAAGAAAATATACACACAGTTGTTATGCAACCTTTCTGACGGAAACATTGTGTGCAGACCCAATTCGTCTCCGTCTGCTGCTGTGTTTAAGTGTGATGGCCTAGTTTCTCCCCTAGACGGATATTAAGTTTACACAACACAGCAACTGGCTGCAGTGCAGGTCAAAGCGAGGGCAGGTGATATCCAGACTGTAGCAGGAAACTAACAGACACACACACACACACACACTCAGACACACCTCACCGGCAATTTCCTCAAATCATCCCAGTGTCTGGATTAGATGGGCATGCATGCACCTCATCTCCTAGCAACCACAGCTGCCAGGGGTTTGTTTTGGGAAGGGGTGTGTGCGTGGATGGCAGCGGGCTCTCTTGTCTGGCGTTCGGCTGCTAGGCAACAGGCTTTTTTGGACGCAAGGTGATGAGGGGGGTTAAGGCTGCCTTTTGTGCCTCAGGCTATCCCGCCTCGTACCCCCAACGAGCCACTTGGAGGAGACGGGAATAACTCTGTGTGTGTGTGTGTGTGTGTGTGTGTGTGTGTATGTTAATATGTGTCCACTGGTGGAAAATACGCCGTGGGGGCGAGTGGCGTAAGGCCAAAGGAATGTGTGGAATTAGATCAAGAGGGATCCACACAAAGGACCAGCCTGCATAAAGTGAATAACATTGGCTACTATTGTGCATATAGAAGCAGAGTGAAGTTGAGCGTGATGTGCTACACAGGTCCACTTAGCCAAGAGTTTATTTTGTAAGCTCAGTGGTGCATTGACTGGAAGAGCATAAAAAAACAGCAAATATCAGCTTTATTTTACTCGTTCAGCACTAATTTTTTGCAAAGCAATTAGCTTAAATGCTAATTGGAAGTCTGTTGTTGTTTTGTTGCAGAGTTGCTTCAGTGATCACAAGAAGGCCAGCAATCTGGAAGCTTATGTTGAATGGTTCAACAGACTCAGTTATCTGGTGGCCACAGAGATCTGCATGGTGAGTAACCAACGCCGGAGCCAAGCTCAAACCTCACCACTCTGCTTAACCCTTACATGCTATGCTGCTCATATTCTGGCATTTCACAATATCCTCCTTATATCTCTATGCATAATAAAGAAGAGAGAGTGTATTCTAATCACATTATATACGTATTACTCCATTATATATTTCAATTAATTATATTAAATGTGAATAAACAGTAGTTTTGTAAGGTGGTTTTTGTATTTATTGACTAAATATGGGTCTAAATGCATATCAGCTGCACAAATATGTTGAGATATTTCCATTTTTGTATATTCTGGGTCCAATATAAGGGAAGGGCATCACATTTCTGCCTAAGGAAAAGTTTTTTATGTTGTGTTTTCTTCTCTCAAATGTAAAACTGGGTCAAATTAGTGAGTTTTCTTGATAAATTACATTGATTATATAAAGCAGCAGTAAGTGTTCAGTCACATTGTGTCAAATAAAATGAGCTTCAATGTGTCTTAATCACCCAAAAAAATAAGCAAAAACTCAGTGATGTTCTCAAGAAAAACCAAAAGTTTCATATAAAATTCAAGTTCGGAGCTACTTTCTACAAAACCGCTTCTCCCCCTGGATAATGAAAATTCCCCCCTTCTTTCAACAAACATATTGATTTCCAACACATTAACCAGACTGTGCAGTTTACTCCAGAAGCAGAAGGCTAATGCAGTTTTTTAAAATGTTTTTTTTTCCCATTTTGTGCAACAGCCTGTGAAGAAGAAGCACCGAGCCCGAGTCATCGAGTTCTTCATCGACGTGGCACGTGAATGCTTCAACATCGGCAACTTCAACTCACTCATGGCCATCATATGTGAGTTGATGTTTTATTTCTCTTATTATATTATCAAATAGGACTGGAAGGGATTCTTTCTAAAAACTCTTGTATATTCATGAGCGGCTGAACTGAAATGACTGAGTCCTCTAAAAAAATGCCCCCTCATATGTAAGCAAACATGACATTCAGCAGCCAGCAGTTCATTTGCACAGATGAGTGTCACATTTTTTAAAATTACGTCTGTCTCATTCGGACTCTCGCTCTGCACTTGTTCCCCGGCCGATCCTCGTTCCCCCCCGCACAGAGAAGCTTTTTTTCTTTTTTGCTCATCAGTAAATCCGATCAGCGTAGTAAATGCAATTTGTTGTTCAGTGACAATTTCGTGCGGTGATGTAATCTCTTCCCCCCTCGTAGCTGTAACCTCTCATGACTTTGTCCCAGTTCGTTTTCCAGCTTGCGTAATTATTTTCAGTCTAATGATATCAGTGGGATTCAGCGGCGGAGAGGGCTCATGCGGATAATTGTCTCGTTAGAATTTGTTCTTTGGTCAGAGGAGAAAAAACCACTTGACGGCGGACTGTCGTTGCTCTCTGGCATTGATGTGTGACATCTTGTATTTGCTGAAATTAGTCGCTGCAGAGCTTCATGTGAGTAGTGTGGGACCCTCGTTCCTCCTTTAACCCTCCTGTTGTCCTCGAGTCAAGGAAGGAGGGGAGGAAGGAAGGAAGGAAGGATGGAAGGGAGGGAGGAAGAAAGAAGGAAAGGAGGAAGGACAGAGGAAAGAAGAAAGGAAGGTAGCAGAGAGAAGGAAGGAAAGGCGGAAGGATGGAAGGGAGGAAGGAAAGGAAGGAAGAACGAACAGAGGAAAGAAGAAAGGAAGGTAGCAGAGAGAAAGAAGGAAGGAAGGAAGGAAGGAAGGGAGGAAGGAAGGAAGGAAGGAAGGGTCATATCAGAAGGGGTCAATTTGAGCCGGTAGGACGACACAAGGGTTAAATAAAATGTCAAACTTCTTACTACAGCATTGCATTGCAGCCTATTTCTGCACCTTTTTAAATGTTTTTGACTCAACATGATGAAAGAAACCATAACTCTTTGATTCTGAGGGAAACCTGAAGCACATTTTTGGCCTTTTTCCACTTCAGCATTGTGCATTGGGAGCCACAATCTTCTCAAAAGTGTAAAATTCGAGTACAGTTAAATCGCTGGAGGTAGAGGTGGACTAAAGGTTGATTCTAAAGGGAAACCATAAGCACATTTTTTGGCCTTCTTGCACTTTATCATCATGTTTGGAGAGCCACGATCTTCTAAAAAAAAGTATAAAATTCAAATACTTTTTGAATCAGTCAGTCTCAGTTTGGGAAACAGAAACAGGAGTTCTTGCCTCCTTTCTCATTTCGCCAATGTGCTCGTGGGCAAGCCGCTTAACCTCAAACTGGTCTCTGTAAAGCTGTTCAACAGATTGAACTGTGGATGCACGGGGCAGCGTCCATGTGTGGATGTGTTAACCGTGTTCCCGAAAAAAAAAAAGGAAATGTTAAAGCACTCTGAGAAAAACTGGCCAGGTTGAATAAAGATTAAGAAGACACATGTAGAGTCTCAAAGCAGCTCCAACATTTTAGAGACCTCGCTTTAGGTGTTCAGCCAATAGGGCTCAGAGATGTCTCAGGCGTTTTAGAGGAGAGGGCATCTGGTCAGCCTCACAGGCCTGAGGGGGGATGCAGGGGACAGGATTTGTGTGTCCAGAGCAGAGAGATAGAGAGAGAGGGGAGGGGAGGCAGCTGGAAGAGGACACAGAACAAACCATCCAGGCAGATGGTCAGCACTGACCAGAGAGAGTGTGAGGAGGGAGGGAGGAGAGAGGGAGGATGGGAGGATGAGAGGGGGTCGAGTAGAGCAGAGCAGAGTAGAGTAGGGTAGAGGATATTGGAGTGCCAGCTGTCCTCCCATCGTTCTCCCCTGAGAGAGAAAGCGCCACAGGCAATTCCCGTCTTCACCAGCCTCGTCTCCTGGGAGCAGCACAGTTTATTAGGGATGTGATTAAAGGGGTGATTCACCATCCAAATGACAAAGAACAATATTTTTCTTTCTCTCACCTCTGGTGGTGTCTAAGCATTCAGATAGGAAGGGTGTTGAGATGTTTTTCCCCCATCTAAGTCCGACATAGATAGGTAGATAGGTAGATAGATAGATAGATAGAGAGATAGAGAGATAGAGAGATAGATAGATAGATAGTCACTTTATTGATCCCAATGGGAAATTCAGGCAATCCTAAAGATAGCTGAGAATAACATGGTGTGAAATAGATCAATCATAATTAGGTTTGATCTGGATTGCAGCAGTAAGGGAAAACAACACTATCAAGCACCTGCAGAGTTCTCGAGTTCCTGCAAGTATGCTTTTTGTCTTTATTAGTGGAACAAATTCAAATGAGTGAGTTGCAAATAGCAGCTTGTATGTGCAGATTTTGATGAAACTGACCCCGAAATCGTAGTTTGAACCTACTTTTTTTTCCCCTCGTGGGGTGATTATGACATGATGATAGTGACCTGCTCAAATCTACCTATTGATACAGACAGATCTGAGTTGTTACTAAAAACTGAGCTGAGCTGTGAAGACTTGAGCATAGCAAGACTCCACTAGAGGTAGAAGTCACACTATATATATATATATATGTGTTGTCATTTGGGTGTTGGCGACCCTTCTTTGCTCCTTTTCAAAGTGTCTGAAAAGGAGAAGCCATCAATAAAGTGTTAATGCTATCATGAAGGGGAGTGTGTGTCCCAACAGTCAGCACCTGTCCTTCCACACACACACACACACACACACACACACACACACACACTGGTGTCTTTGTGAGTCGATGAAGCCAGTTTCTAGGCAAGGCACGTTCTGACACACTCTTTCACATACCGCTGTGGTCGGACATTCATTCATTCATTCATCCATTCCTTCATTTTGGCCCCTGCAGCGTTGAGAGTGTCACCTAAAACCCGAAAGTGTCTCCCAGGAAGTGAAGTGAGCTCAGGAAGGAAAATTAGGTTTTAAAGTTTTTGTATTTCATCATGTATCTGAGCTTCTTTTGTTTACTCGAGGGTTGTTTTTTTGGTGTTGTTGTGTTCTGCTCCGACGGTGACCCCTCGGTGCCTGAACCTGCAACACACACACACACACACACACACACACACACACACACACACACACACACACACACGGAGGATTACCATATGGGAAGCAGAGTGCTGGGAGGGGAAACGAGGCGTGTGTTAACTCCATTGTTCCTTCAGTCCTTTTTCCTTGCTGCATCAGAAGGAACAACAGTGTAAAGAAAGAAAAAGGGGGAGTCAGGGAAGAAAGGAGGGGAGGGATGGAGGGAGGGGAGGGGAGGGTGGTGTTAAAGGACGACAGCCATGGGGGGAGGATGTGCGTCTGTCTGATTGAATGGGAAAATGCCATGTGTTAATGCAGCCATGTTTGGGTGTTTGCCCACATGTGCGTGTGATATGACTCTAATTGTCTGTGTGTGTGTGTGTGTGTGTGTGTGTGTGTGTGTGTGTGTGTGTGTGTGTGTGTGTGTGTGTGTGTGTGTGTTGTCGTGTCTGTGTTACAGCTGGGATGAACATGAGTCCCGTGTCCCGGTTGAAGAAGACCTGGAGCAAAGTCAAGACGGCCAAATTCGACATCTTAGAAGTAAGTTTGCCTGAAGCACATTTGCTGGAACAATACTCCCCCCCCACCCCCACCCCCCACCCCCCACCCCGACATGAAATCAGTCTAATGTGGGTGCAGTGTTTGACGTCCAGTGACAGCTGAGGTTTAAGAATTGTGCACCGTAAAGAAGAGACAATGATTTGTTAACGAGGGGACAGAGATCTGTTGTTACTTTAACCTTTGTGTCGTCAAATTGACCCGTCTGTTTTGAGTGTTCCTTCTTTCCTTCCTTCCTTCCTTCCTTCCTTCCTTCCTTCCTCGTTCTCTCTCTTTCCTCCCCATTACCTTTCTTCTTTCCTCTGTCCCTTCCTTCCTCCCTCCCTCCTTCCCTTCCTTCTTCTTCCCTTCCTTCCTTCCTTACTTACTTCCTCCCTCCTTTTCTTCCTTCTTCCTCCCTTCCATCCTTCCTTCTTCCCTCCCTCCTTCTTTCCTTCCTTCCTTCCTTCCTTCCTTCCTTCCTTCCTTCCTCCCTCCGTCCTCCCTTCCTCCTTCTCTCTTTCTTCCATCCTTCTGTCCCTCCTTCTTCCCTCCCTCCTTCTTTCCTTCCCTCCTTCCTTCCTTCCTCCTTCTCTCCTTCTTTCCTCCCCATTACCTTCCTCCCTCCTTTCCTTCCTTCCTCCCTCCCTTACTTGCTCCCTCTTTCCTTCCTTCTTCCTACCTTCCATCCTTACTCCCTTCCTTCCTTCTTTCTCCCTTTCCTTCCTTTCCTCCCTTCCTCCTTCCCTTCCTTCCTTCCTTGACTTGAGGACAACAGGAGGGTTAAAAAATCTGCAGTCTTATCATTTTTCCCTCCTCTTCTCTTTACTCATCGTCTTCTGTTCAGTTTTAAATGTCCGACTGTGTGTTTTGCTTGTTCGCCCACACATATTAGCATCTCTGTGGTTTTTGTGTTGTTGTACACTGATGACTCGCCTTGATGTGGGAGTGTGTGTGGGGGAGCATCTTCTTCTTCTTCTTCTTCTTCTTCTTCTTTTTTTTTTTTGACAGTGAATTGTTGGGTTAAGTGTAATGAAAAAGACAGATAAACGCAGTCGTGCTTAAAGCTCCTATCAAAATGGATCTGAGTGGGAGAGTAGAGCCATTTCTTCTTTTTTCCCCTTTTTTTTTCTTGCTGTGACTCACACACTGAATCAATGTGTTTTCTTTAGTGCAGCATCATTTAACATTGAAAGACTCAAAGATTGTGGTCTTACTGAAGCATTTTATTTGACTTCACAGGAAATATTTGACACACAGACTCAGTTTCTGCCCAAAAAGCACCATGTTTTTCCCCCACTTGTTTTTGATTGCTCAGTAAAAAGAAAACCTCCAATTTCAGCTGTTTTTAAACTGATGTTTCATGATGATTTCACACAGAAAAAACAAACTTGTAGACAGTTGCCAGAAAAGCTGCAAACATCATCTCAACTTGCTTGTGATGATTATTTTCCCTTTTTGTGTTTTCAACCGCACGCAAAAGTATATTTCACTTTTTCCCTCCACCATCTTCTAAATATCTACACATGCACAAAGAAAAGTGAGAATGAAAAAGAGGAAATGAAGATTAAAATATCTTCTCGGCTTTCATTTTTTTGACCAAATTGTCAATGGGGTTTTTCCTTCCTTCTTTCCTTCCTTCCTTCCTTCCTTCCTTCCTTCCTTCCTTCCCTCCCTCCCTTCCATCTGTCCTTCTATCCTTCCCTCCTTCCTTCCTCCCTTCCTTCTGTCCTTCCTTCCTTCCTTTCCTTCCTCCTGTTCTTCTTTCCTCCCTCCCTCCCTCCTTCTTTCCTTCCTTCCTTCCTTCCTTCCCTACCTACCTCCCTTCCCTCCCTCCTCCCTCCCTTCCTCCCTCCCTTCCTCCCTCCTTTCCTTCCTCCCTTCCTTCCATCCCTCCCTTCTTTCTCCCTCCCTTCCTCCTTTCCTTCCTTCTTCCTCCCTTCCTAACTTCCTTCCTTAACTCGAGGAACAACATCAGTATATAAAATAGAGTAGGATTATTCTGGAGACATTTTAATGTAGCACAGTGGGGCTGAAGGCAAGAGAGCAGGGAGCCCCATGTGCTGAGGTGTAGTTGGGGTTCAGATCACACAGCCCCCCCCCCTTCCCTGTGGAAACTGCAGGGAGGAGGTTTACTGAGCTTCACTGAAGCCATCAGTGATCTCCTTTTGAAGGAGGAGATCTGAGATGGAGATGAGTCGGGCTGGGACCTCGGTGGGATCCGAAAGCTTTTCAGGGACTCACTTCTCTAAAGTTCCTTTAAGTCTCTCTGGAGCTCATCTCCATCACACACCTCCTCCTCACCTCTTTATTGTTTCCTCTTTCTCATGATTTTCCTTTTTCCATCCTGTTATGTGTTTCCTTTCATTTTTTGAGGTGAACCCTTAACTTTCTATTGATGGTTGGGTGGAGTTCATTTACATTTCTGCTGCTGGTTTGTTAGACGTCCCACACTTGAAATCTTCATGTTATCACAAAATACTGAGAAGTTAAATTATGGTGTGATTAAGTGTTGGGATGGGCGTATTCTACTTGAGAAAGGAACACATTTCATCTGGATTAGTTTTCATTAGTCATATATTGGTGGAAATGTTAAGAAAACAGTGAAAAATGACAAATTTACAATCACATGAAACGTTTAACAGCAGATATTTGGCATTTTTCTTTCATAAATATCTTCAATATTCATTATTAAAGCTCAGTATCGACATGTTTTTATCAAATTTAGATTTGGAAAGCAAGCACATAAACTTTCACTTTTGGGCTTTTGAAATTGATTCTCAGTATCTTCCCTGTCGTCATTGTGACTCTTACTGCAGTTTGCTGCTGTCAAATTAACCTTTTTTTAATGTGTTTTTCTCTCTCGCAGCATCAAATGGATCCTTCCAGTAATTTCTACAACTACAGAACAGCGCTGAGAGGAGCCACGCAGAGGTCGATCACCGCCAACAGCAGCAGAGAGAAGGTGTGTAGCCACCATCCAGAGATCATATGACTGCAGAGAGAGAGCTGTATGATTTGTCTTGTTCTCTGCTTTCCAGTGCAGCGTATGACTCTAAAGCAGCACTTTTTTTCCAGCTTAGCTCAGCCTGAAAAAATTAAATTTGCATGCTGATATTTAAAGTGCAGCTTGTTAAATGAAGCAGTAATTTTGGTGAAATGGTTTTTTAAAAAGAGGTTAAAAATCTGACTCGGGTCACATCAGTTGAAGTAAGTGATTCGGGTCTTAGAAGCATTTACAGTGGCTGCTGCTGCTGGATGTGTCAGTGCAAAATAAATTCCTAAAAGTTTCAACATCTGTACTCCAGACGGGTGTTTACATTTCACACATATCCAGAGTGTAATTGAGGGTGGGGGGGCAGGGGTTGGATGTCTTGCTAAAGCCCACTTCACACAGCTGCAGGAGGGATCAAAAAAGCTCTCTGGCCACCGGACTGGACTGGCATCAACAAAGCGTTTGGTGACGCAGAGATGCAGTTATGTAAAAAGAGAGGAGATGGTTATCACGATGCCTTTATCTTCATGAACTCTGACATCAAACTCTGAAGGAAATAGTTGATGGCCGAGGCAGAGGAGGAAAAACAAACCAGGGGTGCAGCTGCTCGTTGCTTCTTGTTATCGTCTGGACGCCGCGTTCCCATCGTGTTTGTGCCATCGACGGCCACTTGAGCGGACTTGGACGAGGGACAGAGGGTTGCGTAACAGTGCAGCACACAGGTCAAGTTATAAGTGGGCTACGTTATGACGACGGTTTTAGTTTCCTCCTCATCAAACATGTTGTACTCTCTTAAATGAGGGAGGGAGGGGAGGGGAAAAAAGAAAGCATGGCCGCCTGCCAGATCACATAGTGTTCTCTGCTGCTTTTCTCCAGTCGCCCGCCCTGACCGAGTTTGAACCGCTGCAGCTCTCACAGCATTAGTGGTTAGCCTCTGTTCACGTCATCACATGTTTAAAAAAAAAAAAAAAAAGCTTTCCTTTATGGAGACAGAGTGTACTGTCAATATGTATCTGGCTCCCTGAGGTTAGTGAGGGATGCTTTTCAGGGGCTCAAATATGCAAACAAACACCGGACAAGAGGTCAGGGTCATGAAATGGAAAGTTCCTGAGAAGTCTGGTATGTTCTTGCTCTTGTGACCTCTCCTTTTTAGGGAGGGGCAGAGGGGATTTGTTTATGATCTCCTGCAGGCTTCCACAGCACTGTTGACTTTATCAGAGGATCAACAAAGCGAATATTTATGCGTCATTTCAATACCAATTAGCCGGGATTTTATTTTTTTGTTCGTTTTACTCCTCATGCTGCGAGAGCTGACACACACACAGAGAGACTTAAATGATCCAGAGTTTGTTGCTATGTTGATTTATTTGCTTGAAATAACATTTTTAACTAGATGCCAAAAAAGCTGATCTGAAGCAGACTTGGCGGGTCACATGTTTTGGTTGTGCAGCAACAGCTTAACAAGATAATTTACAAAGAAGAAAAACAGAAAATACTCCACCTTACATCCAGTTGGACCACATGACCTGCTGCTGTCACTTGCAGAAATGGACAATGACGGAGTATCAAACAGAGATCTCTTCTCTCTTAAAGACTCCAAAGCAGCATGTAGTGTCTATGTTAACATATTATGGGATGCAAGATGTTATTGTACCTAAATAATAAAGATTATGATCAGGGAGCAGGAATAAAATAAGGAAAATGGATAATATGATTACAGTTGATTAGGTCAGCAAGTAATGATGACTTTTATTAACCCTCCTGTTGTCCTCAAGTCAAGGATGGAAGGGAGGAAGAAGGGAAGAAGGGAGGAGGGACAGGAGGAAGGAAGGGAGGAAAGGAAGAAAGGTAGGATGGAGGGAGGAATAGAGGAAAAAAGGAAGGAAGGAAGGGAAAAAGGAAAAGAGGAATAGAGGAAAAAAGGAAGGAAGGTAGGGGGGAGGAAAGAAAAGAGAAGGAGGGAGGGAGGAAGGAAGAAAGAGGGAGGAAGGAAAGAAGGAAGGGAGGAAAGAGAGAGAAAGGAAACAAAGAGAGAAGAAGGGAGGGAGAAAGGGAGGAAAGAAGGAACAGTCAAAACAGATGGGGTCAATTTGACCCGGGAGGACGACACAAAGGTTAAGTGATTAATTCATCTTAAAACTTGAAACTTTACCTTTAACAGAAACAGAAATACAAGTTAATAATTTCCAACGCCCCCCCTCCTCCCTGGCTCCAGACCCCTTCAACATCCTCTGCGTGTCCAGCTGTGTAAAATCACTTCCTGTCTGCTGACACCAGCCACTTCAATCACTCAACATACAACATGTGTGTGTACAGACAGGGGTGTATGCGTGTGGACACATGTGAGCAGTGTTCAGAACAGTGTGTCAGCATCCTCCGCTGCCCCCCCTACCCCCCCCGTTAAGCACATCCTGATCCTGCCCCCTCCCGCCCGTTGCCATGTGTGCAGACTTCACTGACGTCCATAGATGTAATTATATCAGCTGCAAAATAATATTCATTAGAAGTGAACATGGATAAAACACGTGAAATCGATTGACTTGTTTTGCAAGAACAGAGAGGAAAAAGAGTCGAGTCAGTTCATTCAAGTTCAAGCACTGATACAGAATCATCTCCGCTAAATGCTAAGCAACAAAAAAAATCAATATTTCTGCTAAAAGAAAAGTCACATGCTTTCTCTTTTTAAAGTCTCATTCTCAAGAACATGATGATCAATTCTGGGTGGGGTTGTTTTAGGATGGCCAAGGAAGAAATGAATCTGCCACCACTTAGAGATGTTTTTGTGTTGGTCATCCATCCATAACAACATCCATCCATAGCAACTGATAAAGACTAGATTTTTAAAAAATGCATCTTCTAGTACATGAATGGAGACTGATGCCTTTTCCCCCTGTTAGCTCTCCGTCAACATCTGTTAGCGCCCGGACACGCAGTGACCTGAATCATTGTATGTGGGGGTGTCGATTAATTATTCAGGGGACTTTGAAGGGGAATTCTTCTTCTACTAGTCTTCAATCTCACTTCTCAATTTTAAGGAATTCATCCAGGTTTTTTTTTAAATATACATGCTGCAGCAGGCCTTGTGAAAGATATAGCGGGTTTCATTTCATGAGAATTTTCTTTCTAATCAGAAATCTGCTGACAGGTGGCAGAACAGAAGTGGGTTTGTTTTACCTTTTTTACAGGTGTGGTAACAGATCTTATTTGTCAAGTGTCATACACGCCAACACACCTTTGAGTCATGTGGAAATCCCCCGCTTATATCTTCTCAGTGAAATTAAATCCCTTTCTCTTTCTGTTGTCTTTGCAGATTGTCATCCCTTTCTTCAGCCTGCTGATAAAAGACATCTACTTCCTCAATGAGGGATGTGCCAACAGGCTGAAAAATGGACACATCAACTTCGAGGTAAACTGAATTACAAATTCCCCCGAGAGGAGTTTCCCTGGTAACAAACTAAACCAGGTTTTCTCCTCTTTTTTTCCCACAGCTGACTTCTTATGTTGCAAAAAAAAAAAACGTCACTGTATTTACTACACATGGAAACAGATTGGGTGCTATTTATGTCAACTTCCTTAAAAGAGTCTTAGAGAATGAAGAAGTAAGACGTAGATGTGTGTTAAGTTCAGCTGCGTTTCCATGGAAGCATCACACTGACCACTGGCCACAGACTCAACAGTATTTCCACTGGACTTCAGTCACAGTTACACTGAATCAGACACTATTTTAAGGATGAAATCTATCCTGGGAAAAACTGTGCTGAGCTGTTTTTTTTAAAATCTCGTCCTGAGTACACAATCACACCACAGAGCCACCCACAGTAACCACAGTGTAGCGCTGTGCGTCACTGAGAAGCCCAATTGTGGATCCCTACTTAGTTTATTGACCTAAATATCATAATATTTACAGATGAGAAACATATTGTGCACTATAGGTCAACTTGTGTATACCTATGATCATCTATTTATCTTCTTTTGGTTTCATTTTTAGAAATTCTGGGAATTCGCCAAACACGTGAGTGAGTTCATGACTTGGAAGAAGGTGGAGTGTCCCTTTGAGAAGGATCGCAAGATCCTGCAGTACCTGCTGACTGCTCCAGTGTTCACTGAAGATGGTAAGTTCACCTGTAAATGCATTAATAACATCAGACCTCAGTGCAAAGCCACAATAAAACCCTCTTAAAGGAGTAGTTTGACATCTTTAAAAATATGTTTATGTCCCCCCACCCCTCCCCCCAAGAGTTACATCAGAAAGTCAATACCAGTCATGTCTGTATGCTAAATATGAAGCAAGTGCTTATCTTAGACCGTAAACAAGGGGAAGTTCTCATATTACAACATATTATCTGATGTAAATGTTAACCTCTTTAACCTTTGGGCAGATAATTCCTCTTTTTTGCTTCTAGTCTTCATAACAAGCTAAGCTAGGTAGCTGCTAGCTCCAGTTTCATATTTACATTGCAGGAAAATATAAAAGCATATTTCCCAAAATGTTGAACTATTCCTTTTTAAGATTATGGCTCGTGAGATGGTAATGAATGGGAACAAAAAACAACATTTAACACATTTTTATGCTTATTAATATAGAAACTCTCCCAAACTGGTGCATAAATAGTTAATACACCAAGATTTCTGGTTAGTGAAGTGTCTAAAAACCAACCGATGTTTATTTCCCTTTTTTAACCATGTGCTGTGACCTCATGTATTTTATTTATTTACACTGAAAGCAAACAGAGTAGAGACAGTAGAGTAGAGTAGTAGAGTTATTATCAAATGCAACATTACAACCATAGTGAAAGAAATCCTCAAAAAAAAAATGAAAATATCTTCCTGTCAGTAATCAAAGAGTAGCTGTGGATTAAAACCTGATGATGAAACATGATGTAATGAGCAGTTTGTCCTCTGGGTCATCATCTGTAATAAAATATGATAAACCAGAGAAATAACACTGAATGTTTTTGCCACTAAGCCGCAAATCCAGACACACACACACACACAGACACACACACACCTTGTTATCACCTCTCAGACTCGAGCAGCGCTGATAGTTTCGGTTTCCTTTAATCCACATCAAAGTCATGTATCATTGGCTCCGGCTCTTATCAGCGTCTTATCAGAGAGAGACAGGAAGGTCTGCAAAGTCCTGCTGACACTGAAGTGCACTGACTGAACTGACCAATCAGCTGAGAGCGCTCCGACCCCCCTTACCTCATGCTCTTCTTTAGCCACGCTAACGCTATCACCCATGGGTGACAGTGTTAGTGTGATAGTAAACATGATGTACAGACACTGGAAGTTATTAGAAATGTGATTTTAAAGTGATATTTTTTCACTTTTTTAAACATGTGAGTATGCAAATCAGCTGATCTACTATCAGGCAACAAGAAGTGACAACATAAACAAACCCAGAGGAACGCCTCGGGGAGTCTTGAGCTGTTTTAAAGCAGCTTTTCTTTTTTTTACTGTTCTTGTACTTTCGATGCTTCTCACTGTAGATTTTTATTCCTCACTCTCTATACAGACGAACAAAGATCAAAGACAATTCAAAGTAATTGAAATTAACCCTCCTGTTGTCCTCCAGTCAAGGAAGGGAGGAAAGAAGGAGTAGGGAGGGAAGGAGGAAGGAAGAAGTAAGGAGAGAAGGAAGGGAGGAAGGAAGGAAAGGAGTGAGGAAGGAAGGAAAGGAGTAGGGAGGGAGGGAGGGAGGAAGGGAGGAAAGAAGTATAGAAGGAGGGGAAGAACAAAGGAAAAATTAAAGAAAGAGGAAGGAAGGAAGGAAGGAAGGAAAGGAGGGAGGGAGGGAAGGAAGAAGGAAGGAAGGAGGGAAGGGAGGGAAAGGAGTAAGGAGAGAGGGAGGAAGGAAGGAAAGAAAGAAGTATAGGAGGGGAAGAACAAAGGAAAAATTAAAGAGGAAGGAATGAAAGAAGTAAAGAGGAAGGAAGAAAAGGAGTGAGGAGGGAGGAAGGAAGGAAAGAAGTATAGAAGGAGGGGAAGAATGAAGGAAAAATTAAAGAAAGAGGGAGGAAGGAAGGAAAGAAGGAACAGTCAAAAGAGACAGGGTCGATTTGACCCGGGAGGACGAAAGGAGGGTTAACTAGAGGTTTTATTCCCTTTAGAGACTTAAAAACCTAAGTATCTGGTGTTTTTTATGACTCTTGTAAAGTGTTTTTAATTAATTCTTTGTTGACTGCGACTCTCTGGCTTTAAGTGTTGTGTTGCTTCTGTTGGCAGATTGTGTGCTTATCTTCTCTGAGCCATCAATCTCAATGAGACGGCCCAAATTAAATAAAGATTACATAAAAGTGAGAACGCAGTAGAGAACGAGACTGACTGTCCTGTTCGAAAAAAAACAACTTTAAAATAAACTCTACTGGAGCTTCACTAATTCAGATTTAAGACAGACTTTGTATTTGATAAGAGTCAGCTGCATTATGTAAATGTTAATCTAGTTTGCAGCAGTGAAAGCAGAATGTAGTGCGTCGCTACAGAGTTTGTAACAAAATATATCAACATAAATCAGTCACTCCATTTTTAAAGGTTTTCTATATGCTGGCAAGATCCATCATCTCTGTTGGAAACCTCTCACTTCATGGACTAATAACAAGTGCAATTGGCCATTATGTCTGTAGTAGAGTTAATGGAGCATCTCAGCGACAGCAACATTATAACTAACATTAATGGAGGTAATATCAAATAGTCATTGTTGCTGCCATTACAACATAATGTATCTGAATATTGGGGTTTCTTTCTATGTATATTCATAACACATTTCTATGGACAAATAACCAGAAAAAAAATCATATCAATCATATTATACCTCTGAAATGAAGCCAACGCGGAAGTAACTTAGAACTGCATTCTATCAAAAGGCCACCAGGGGGCGACCGTCTCTATACAAGTCAATGGAGAATTCACCAACTTCTCACTTGATTTCTAACCTCAGTAAACGTTTTCAAAATGTGTTTATGGTCTCAATCGCTAGTTTAAAGCCTTCTTCAATGCAGTATGATGTTCATTTGTGACATTTTGGCCTCCCTGATTTTATATTTGATGATAAAGCAGGGTATGCATTAGGGCGTGGCTACGTCCTGATTGACAGGTTGATTGCACAATGTCCTCGAGATCCAGGCCTCGCAACCATAGCACCCTCTATAGAAACTATTGGCTCCACAAACCAATGGGTGACGTCACGGATGTTACGTCCATTTCTTTTATACAGTCTATGGTCAACACCCATACAAAATGAGTTTTTCCTGTCATACAGAAGATGCTTTTGGTGAAAATCCAATAAAAAAATTGGGGATAAAATATAGGTCAGAGTCCTGCATATCATGAGTCCTAACCATATGTCAAAGGAAATGGGGTCGGCTATAAAAGTTACATGTCACACTGAGTTTTCCTGTCATGCCAAGAATCAATTTTTCAGAGTCAATGTCGTGTTTTCATGTAATAACAAAGAAAGAAAAGCTAATAGTGTTTCTGTTTTGTCTCTGCAGCTTTGTATCTGGCGTCGTACGAGAGCGAAGGTCCTGAGAACAACATGGAGAAAGACAGATGGAAGTCTCTGAGGTGTGTAAGATCCTCTCCTTCCCTGCACACACACACACACACACCCTCAGGGGGGTTTCGAGTCTTTCAATCATGGCTGTCAACCCACTTCCCCGCTGACCATGCAGACCCTGAGGGATGTAGGTCACACACTGATGCTGACCTGCACGCTACTCAATAAACACATTATACACACTCACACACACACACATACGCGAGCGCTCATCATTCTTCTCGGTCACCTCGTCGCACGCTCACATGCATGCAAAAGGACACATCCGTCATTTTCACGCAATTGCATCCTCTGTATACACAACAAAGCGTTACCCTGTCATCACACAGCACTCAGGGTGTGTGTGTGTGTGTGTGTGTGTGTGTGTGTGTGTGTGTGTGTGTTTGTGATGAGAGAAAATCGTCTTTGTTCAGTCGCCTCTAACTCGTTGAAGGAAGCCCCAGAGAGCTGACGGAGGGATATTTCCTCTTGCTTCAGCATCACTGAAGTTTAATTGACACAAACTGAGTCAGGGACGTTTTTTTGGTTTTTCTCTGGAGAGACGAAAGCGGTATAACGTTAAGGACTCGAGACATTTGTCAGGTGTCTCGCTGCCATTATAATTTGTAAGTTTTTTTCACACTTGAAGGAATTAATTATTAAGAAGTTGTTTAGAAGCCTTCGAAAATAGCAGATATGTGATATAACAAAACTACATGTGTTATTCTCTTCATGATGCTAATTTTAGTAATTTTCATCAAAGCTTTTATATGTTAGCTGTTCTAAACATTATGTCTGGCAGCTCTTTCATACTTGTTTAGAAGAAAAAGAGGAAAACTATCATCTATTACCAATCAATAGAAGGTTGCCAGTAACTCATAATATTGATTATATTGAAAGGAAAAGGAGAAACCTAGTAGCTAGAGAGCCATACATTTATCTTAGGCACTGGCAGAGACTAAAATAGAGCCAAAAAGAGTAAAATAATGTTTTTATGTTCATCTTATGGACACAAATATAACTCTAAATGGATAATACTGCTGCTTGCAACATGTGTAAATAAGCAGGTTTACTGTTATGTCAGACATTCAAACTTTAAAAGTGATTGCATGTGTCTGTTGACTCGACTTTTCAGCTGCCTAGTGTCCAAAAATACTTTTTAAAAACATATTTTTAAAACATTAAAAGCAGCAACAAAACATCTGCAGCCCTTCTTCTGTAAGAAACCTCCTACAGGCAAAGCTGCAAGTAGTAGTTTAGTTTGTAACTCATCTAAAAGCAGTTTAGCACCATAATTTGTCTTACACAACAGCACTTTCACTTTTTAAAGAAAAGGCATAAATCTTACAAAAAAGAGCAACAACATAAAAAAAGACACGTAACATGAAACCCTGAATGTGAAGACACAAAACTGACATGTAAAAATAAAGCCAGTATTTAAAAAGGACGAGTGAGCACATGATTTAAAGCTGAGAGTCAGGCTGCAGGTTGCCAAAAACTGACCCCACACACACACACCCACACACATATACACGCTTAGCCTCCCATATGAGGACCTATGAATCAGATCTGCTGGCATGAGGTCAAAGGTGAGAGCAGATTTTGGATCCAGATCCTGTGATTGTTGGGTTAAGCCCAGCCAGGGTGAATCCAGTCAGCTGTGTGTGTGTGAGTGTGTGTGTGTGTTTGTGTGTGTGTGTGTGAGGTCACGTTTTCCGATTGCCTGCCAACCCCTCCCTCACGTCCCTCCTGAGCTTTTCCTCTGCTGCGACACGATCTGTCACTTTACTCCAGTCGAGCCGCGTCAGCAGAACGTGCCGCTCGGCTCGTAGACACTCTGTTCTGTCTCTCCTCACACCATCAACATCACACCCCCCCCCCCCTCCCACCCCCCCAATAAAAACACAACAAAGATAAAGACAAAGTGTTGCTGCCGCTGAGATCTCCCTTCTCTCTCTGTCTTTATTTCAAAGCCTGAACAGATTTCAATGAAATTCGGTGGAAAATTAAACCACACACAAAAGAAACACAGCAGTTTTTTTGGTGGCTGTCCAAGATTTCTAAACCTACAAAAGACATGAGTGCATTGAATTTCAAAGCAGCTCACTGAATTTGAGCTTGAAACACGACTGAAGCAACAGTTTTGAGCAAAACTACAGAGAGTTTAGCCAAACTGTGACTCAAATAAACGATATAAACATTATTAAAACTTAAAAACTGAAAGATTTAGTGAAGTAAGATGCTTTGAAATATTGTGTACACTCAATTTATTTAGTGTATTTTTTTGCAATTGTCTCATAAACCAATGAATTCACCTCAAAAATCTGACCGATATATCATAAGTTTGTCTCATTCTGTATATTTTGATACCGAAACAACAAATATTTGAGTCATTTAGGATTAAAACTCTGAATTTTTGTAGTTTTTCCAACATTTTTTGGGCATGTATCACCAAAATAAAAGTCTAAAAAGAGTAATTTTTCTGTCATTAAGGCTAAATAATACTTGATCGTACTCCTGATGTTAACAGCTGTCTTCTTCTTCTCCTCCTCCACAGATCCACTCTGCTAAGCAGGGTCTAAAACCTCTAAGCTACAGATACCAGAAACGAAGACAAACCTCCCTGACAAGTGAGCTGTTCTCAGTCAACGTCGCTGTTGTTGTCCAAACGAAGTATCCCCGTGTTGGAAGGGAAACGACAATCTCTACTTTGGCTGGCGAGAGGACCCTTTTGTGTTCCCCCCAGCTTCAGATTTCTATTAAGCTCTGCTTTTCCTTATCCTCTAAGCTCTATGTGCTGTATATTTCAGGACAGCTGTTTTTTTCATCTCTTTGTATGACTTTGTAGTCTTTTTTTAAGAAAAAAAGAAACTCTACAAACCTTCACTGTTACAAAAAAACAAAAAACTATGGGAGGTGCTTTTTCTCTTATCCGAAGCATTTCACCCTGATAAACCCTCTGTGAGCGTTATGGAGTCGTTGGGGTTGTTTGTTCCCCCCCGGCAGTTTTCAACATGTTTTTTTCCACTGAAGCTACGAGTTAGCTGCTGGTTAGCTAACTCAACAGAAACGCTACTCTCTCTCTTTCTCTTTCTGGTTCCACAAGCCAGCAAATCTCTCTGTTCGGAGACTCAAAAAAAAAAAAAACAACCTTACCTGCAACACTGTCGTTCGTCATGAAGCTAGCCATTATTTGTAGTTATTTTTTGTTTGCCTTCCTTTTGTACGATTACCTGTGTATCTCTCGCTTCATGTTTAAAAAGTTTTTTGTTATTTTTTTGAGATGAACAAAATGCACTGGCTGCGTTTTTAAAAAGATGATGTATTTGATTTTCATTTGTGTTGTGTAACGTTTTGTGATTCGTTAAAACCCAGAAGCACCACTTCCTCGTGGTTCATCGACTGACACACTAAAAGGCTTCAGTATGCTTCGAAGGAATTTAAAGGCATGAGCATGCTACCAATCAGTAAATCTAAAACCCCCTTTTTTTTCTTTCCTTTTTTCTTCCCACACCTTTCGGATGTTGGGATTTTAAGGTTTTAGACAATCTGACTCGCACTTCCTTTGAAGCAAACTGAAGCCTTCAACTCTGAGCTTAAATGGGAAGGTGTGATGATTGTGTGTTTCATGTTGTTCCTGATAATCAGTGTTAAGAAAAAAAAAAAAAAAGAAAGGAAGAAAAAAAGCCCTCTGCTGTGGAGAAGAAGAGCCAGGCTTATGGGGCTGATTTGGGCTAACATGCATCCATTCCCCCCTCTTTTTGTTTCTGCTCTGTAGTGTAGGAAATCAGTGTGGTTGTGTGCTGCCCCCTGGTGGTTCGGTCAGAAAAGTGAATGGATTTTTGTGTGGTTGAATAATGTGAACTTTATTATTTTATGTTTTACCCCCTACACACAAACACATACACACATGTGCTGAATAATATCCGTTTTTTATTTTTCATATTATAAAAAAAAAGTAAAGTTTCCTCCATATCTTTTATTTATAAATCTTATTTGTGTAGTCATTATGTCCTCATGCCAATATTTACTATTATTTTTATTGTTATTTAATTTTTTGTACTAGGTACATAACATGCTTAAAGTAGTCCTCAGATATTGGCTTAACTATTTTTTTTACACCCGTTTGTATGAGACACTTATTTTTCAAGGTACTAGCTCAGAGCATGAAGTTAAATCTCTTTTTGACTGATGTCTGCTTTGCCTTGACGGCTTCTTCCCTCAACACTGAGTGCTGTTGTGGTTTATTGTGTACATACTGTATGTTTTGCTTTTCCTTCCTGTGTTCATCCATTTGTATTTGGACTGTTAAAATGGAATAGAGGAACAGTTTATAAATGACTTAGTTGTGTTTAAAAAAAAAGAGAAAGTTAATAAAAAGAATGTTTAAAATGACTGGTTGACCGTGTGTGTGTGTTTAATGTTCAAGAGATTAATTTGGGTTTAAAAGGGGGTTTGTCTTTCAAGGACATGTCTCTTAGTCCAATAATAAGTAACCAATTATTTCCTCGAAACCTCCCGATACATTATAAACCTGTAAAATAAACATTTATCTAAAGTAAAAGGTTTGTTAAACTTTGAAAGAAACTCAAATGAAAAAAAGAAGATAAAAAGCTACTTTTTTAAATACAAGTATGTTTTTTAAATAGAGATGGTTATGTGTACCGTGTGTGTGTGTATTTAATGTTCAAGGGGTTAACTTGAGTTTAAAAGGGGTTTGTCTTTCAAGGAAATGTCTCTTTGTCCAATAATAAGTAACCAATTATTTCCTCGAAACCTCCCGATACATTATAAACCTGTAAAATAAACATTTATCTAAAGTAAAAGGTTTGTTAAACTTTGAAAGAAACTCAAATGAAAAAAAGAAGATAAAAAGCTACTTTTTTAAATACAAGTATGTTTTTTAAATAGAGATGGTTATGTGTACCGTGTGTGTGTGTATTTAATGTTCAAGGGGTTAACTTGAGTTTAAAAGGGGTTTGTCTTTCAAGGAAATGTCTCTTTGTCCAATAATAAGTAACCAATTATTTCCTCGAAACCTCCCGATACATTATAAACCTTTAAAATAAACATTTATCTAAAGTAAAGATGTTAAACTTTGAAAGGAACTAAACTATTCTTATATAATTAATTTCAGATTGTGCATGAGTTTTTTAAAATATAGATGGTTATGTTTAATATTTGGAAAGAGCAGAGTTCAGGCTAAACTAAACAGTCTTGATGCTCACTACACAGTGACATAATACTGTTAAAGTTTTGCCAGTTCTGTCCAGAGAGCTGCTATTATGTAATGTTTAATAATGTAAAAATCCTTAACAGAGATACTGTAGGTTTATTCTGCCTGTCCAGGTGATTTCTGCTATGCTATATTAACTTGGGTTTAAAAGGAGTTTGTCTTTCAAGGAAATGTCTCTTTGTCCAATAATAAGTAACCAATTATAAAACGATTTTCTTGAAACCTCCCGGAACATTATAGACCTGTAAAATAAACATTTATCTTAAAGTAAAAGGTTTGTTAAACTTTGAAATGAACTAAACTCTTCTTATTTGAATGTTTTTTTATTTGATTTTACTTCACATATACAGCTGCACATACAGCACGAGAACATCAAGAAACATCAATGCTACACACACCCACACACACCCTAAGATCCATAAAAAATTATAATAATGAAAATAAACAATTAAATTAATAAGAATATCAGCGATAATGACAATAAACAAAATAAACAGACATACCAACAAAGAAGAGCAAAAACAGCTGCACAAAACCGACATAACTAAACTATCATTATGATTAATTTCAGATTGTGCATATAAAAAAAGATAAAAAGCAACTTTTTAAAATACAAGTATATATTTTTTTTAAATATAGATGCTTATGTTTAATGTTTGGAAAGAGGGGAGTTTAAGCTAAACTTAAGAGTCTTGATGCTCACTACACAGTGACATAATATTGTTAAAGTTTACTGTACATATCCTGATTTTGTTGAAGCTCCTTAAAATAATACAATTTCACAGTTGAAATCTGAAAGTTTAACACAGCTCACAAATATTTACATTGAGCAGGTGGATAATTATAAAAGGGATCAAACCGTAGGATCTGTCTGTGTTGACTTTTTCAGTCAAATATTAACTTACTACTGTTTGCAGATGAATCTCGCACTATAAACAATGAATCAATCATGTTTTTAAAGGTCCTTTAGTATTGCCAATTCTGTCCAGAGTGTGGCTATTATGTAATGTTTAATAATGAAAAAATCCTTAACAGAGATCATTTCTGGAGGCAGATATGACCAGTTCACCTACATAAAGTGATGGATCAAAAAGTTAAGAGCAAAGATGTGAATGAGCTCTTCATGCAGAGAGAGGAGGACTCACCACACGGTAGTACAGCAGGTTGTTTCACCACGTTGGTCCTTTTAATATGAAGCATCATCAGCTGCTGTTTAAAACATCCAGGAACAAACTGCATAAAAAGAAAGAAAGAAAAAGTTTGTCGGTGCATTAAAATCCATCTACAGGAAACTATAATTATTCCCTTTCACTGACAAGAAGCATGAAATCATCAAATCAGGGCAAATATTTAATAAAACTACCTCTGATGTGACACACAGATCTAATTCAAGATGCAGGAACAAACTGCATGAAAAGAAAGAAAGAAGAAAAAGTTAATACAGTCTGTAAGGTGCATTAAAATCTCCATCTGCAGCAGGGGAGTCAAACATGCGGCCCCTGGGCCAGAACTGGCCCGCCGAGTGGTCCAATCCGTCCCACTTTCTTTTCCTCCCTCCCTTCCCTCCTTCCATTTATCCTTCCTATCTTGTTTTCCTTCTTTCCACCTGTTCATCCTTCCTTCGTGTCTTCTTCTCTCTTTCTTTTCTTACATATTTTTAGTGGTCTGGCCCACATCATATCAAATTGGGTTGTGTGTGGCCCTTGAATGAAAATGAGTTTGACACCCCTGATCTACAGGAAACTGTAATTATTCCCTTTCACTGACAGGAAACAGGAACCAAATGAAGAAAACCACCTAAAAAAAAAGCTCTGCCTTCTTCCTCTATCATCAAATCAGGGCAAATATTTGATAAAACTATCTCTGATATGACACACAGATCTAATTCAAGATGGATTAGGGACCAAGAAAGAAATTATATTAAAGTGAAACAGTTCTTCCTTTTTCTTGACTTTCTAATAAAAAAGGGGGAAAATGCAACAAATATTGAAATACACCAATAAAGAAGTTTCTGTTAAAGCACTTTGCTGCAGGATAACACCTTGTCATACTGTGTAAGACTTTATAATCAATATTTAAGGGAGTGGATGAAAGGAAAGAGAGGTGATGTTATGTTTTCTGCTTTCTGCATGGAGGCTCAAAAACAAACAAGTATTTAGCTCCACCTAGTGGCAAATTTAAGTTACTGCAACTTATCAGGCTGCTGCTGAGTTCAATGACTCATCTGGTAACAATACAGTATATAACATTATAGAGCTTTACTTCATTTAATGTGATTAATAAAACAGTATTTATCCTAAAGCCATCACCATAATGAACCCTGAACTCATCATAACTTAATGTGCAATGATTTATTTTATTTATTTATTATTATGTGCAATAATATAATAATAAATTAATAATAATAATAAATTTTATTTATAACACGCTTTTATAAGTGTTCAAAGACGCTTACAGAGAACACCAACAATATGGAACAAAGTAAAAAAGAAAATGAAAATGAAAAGAACAAACAATGTAGGAGGTTAAAAAAAGACATGAAATGAAAAGAGGATAAAATAACAGTTTACAGGTTAAAAGCCAGTTTAAAAAAGGTGATTTGAAGGTATGGGGGTCTGTACAGTCTCTGATGGGTTTGGGGGCAGCAGTGGAGAAGGCTCTGTCCCCCCAAGTTGGGTGCTTGGTCCGAGGGGGTAGGGCTAGGAGATTTCCCTCTGAGGATCGGAGGGCAACATCTATGAGCACTTTGCTGTTGTTGTTTTTTTTAAACATCCCATTTTAAACTGCATACGCTGGCAGTGATGAGTTTATGGTTTGTTTTGCTGTGCTGATGAGAGTATGAGTGAATGAATGGATGCATTTATTTATTTTTATTTTATTTTATTTTATTTTGAGCCCCCGGTCCTTGAGTGCACCTGATATCTGTTGTATGTTTTGTACAATGACGGTAAAGAATCTAATCTTTTCTAATCTAAATTTTCATATCAAACCTTCAATCCTGCTAACATACTGTGGTTTAGTCACCCTCCATCACCACCATCCCAGTACTTAATGTTGTACCACTACCAGTACTATGAGGAGGTTCCAGTATAGTACTGGCCTTTGGGTTTACCTTCTCTTTCTTACTTAATTTAACTATTTACTCTATTTTTTCAAATATATTGGTCAGCTGTGGACCGCTAATATAGCCTTTTTGCAGCTTGGACACGTATCATATCATATGGTACATCATATGACTTTTCTTTTAACCTGGAATTCTCTCTCTCTCTCTCTCTCTCTCTCTCTCTCTCTCTCTCTCTCAGTGTTTAGTTGTCAGAGTGTGGCTCCTAATAAAAATTTAAAAAATACTGTGGTTTAGTACCATATTGTACAAAACTGACTCTTTTACATGTTTGCTGTAAAATCATACGAACATAATTCACTCTAACTGTGAATACTTTCCTCACTTGTCTTATTCTCTCATGATGTCTGACCTAGGAGACAGAAATAATTTATAATGCTCTTCTAAATTTGGCAGCTACTACTGCGTTCAATATGAATTACACATGTCAAAAATAAAGGAGGGAATAAAACAGATGATAGTTTGGGTTTGTGTGTCTGGTGTCAATGATTAGGCTCCGTCATTTAAAAACAGGGTTAGATTTATTAATTAAAAACATCACACGAGCCAATGTGATTAAAAAGAAGCGAATAAATTAAAATAATTACATAATATGGATTAAATTTACATAACATTTGAAGGGAACACATTGAATTTGATCAATGTAATATGTATGTAATGAATTTTAATACAAGAACATTAAAGAAAAAAATGAAAAGAGATGTTTACAATGTCTCAGTGTTAAATAGGGAAAGTGTGTGTGTGTGTGTCCTTCCTTCCTTCTCTCCTTCCTTCTCTCCTTACTCTCTTCCTCCTTTCCTTCCTTCTCTCCTTACTTGCTTCCTTCTCTCCTTACTCTTTTCCTCCTTACTCCTTTCCTTCTTTCTCTCCTTCCTTCTTTACTCTTTTCCTCCTTATTCCTTTCCTTCCTTCTCTCCTTCCTTCTCTCCTTACTTCCTTCCTCTTTTCCTCCTTCCTCCTTTCCTTCCTTCCTCTTTTCCTCCTTGTTCCTTTCCTTCCTTCTCTCCTTACTTGCTTCCTTCTCTCCTTACTCTTTTCCTCCTTACTCCTTTCCTTCCTTCTCTCCTTCCTTCTCTCCTTACTTCCTTCCTCTTTTCCTCCTTGTTCCTTTCCTTCCTTCTCTCCATACTTGCTTCCTTCTCTCCTTACTCTTTTCCTCCTTACTCCTTTCCTTCCTTCTCTCCTTCCTTCTCTTCTTACTTCTCTCTTTACTTCCTTCCTCTTTTCCTCCTTGCTCCTTCCTCTTTTCCTCCTTGCTCCCTTCCTTCCTTCCTTCCTTCCTTCATTCTTTCCTCATCCCTTCCTCCTGTCCTTCCTCGACCTGAGGACAACAGGAGGGATAAACAAAAAATGAAAAATAAACCATAAATCGCTTAAACTTCAAAACACACAATGAGATATTATACAAACAACAATATAAAAAAGATGTGATATTCAGTGGCATGTAAGATGTAATGTCCTGCTTCATGATGTTCAAATTAAGTACACTATGTCTGTGAAAAGGTCATATTATCAAGTCAGGAATAATTCGCCGCTGTTCAAATATCACTGTTGTTTAAATGTTTAAAGGTCTTGTTTGGCGTAGAATATAATATAATAATTTTCAATATAATATAATATAGCAAAACATGATGCATCATATAAACAGATTACACCATAATTTATAATACTATGTTATCTACAAAATGACACCATCACCATATGATGCTTTAAATGTCATGATCCTAAACTGGACAAGAAGAAATTTGGCACATCATCCCAAAGGTAGACAGCATTTATTTCAAATTACTGGATGACTTTATATTTTCATACCTCTAAGGATCATTCAAAATAGTGCAGGTGAAATCAGCTGACAGTGGGTCAGGAGAAGCAAGAAGACCTCTCAGAGATTTGCAACCACTGCACTAATAAAAGTGCTGACACTCTCCAGAGACCTTTAAATGGTGACATGCAATTAAATTAAGGGACATTTCAAATATGGAAACTGCAGCTGCTGCAACACATCACTGTCTGCTGTCATGTTTCAGGTGACACGTCCTCTGATGGATCCTCTTATACATGCATGAAACCTACATTTCTTACCCAAATCTCACCCATTCTCCATCTGAAACATTTATATTGATACTTAACCCTCCTGTTGTGTTCGAGTCAAGGAAGGAAGGGAGGAAGAAGGAAGAAAAGGAGGGAGGGAGGGCGGAAGGAGGGAAGGAAGGGAGTAAAGGAAAGAAGGAAGGAAGGGAGTAAAGGAAAGAAGGATGGGAGGAAGGAAGGACGGAGGACAGAAGTAAGGAAGGAAGGTAAGAGGGAGGGAGGAAGGAAGGAAAAAAGGAAGGAAAGAAGGACAGAGGAAAGAAGGAAGGGAGGAAGGAAGGACGGAGGACAGAAGTAAGGAAGGAAGGTAAGAGGGAGGGAGGAAGGAAGGAATGAAGGAAGGAAAGAAGGACAGAGCAAAGAAGGAAGGGATGAAGGAAGGATGGAGGAAAGAAGTAAGGAAGGAAAGAAGGTAGGTGGGAGGGAGGAAAGAAGGAAAGAAGAAAGGGGGATGGAGGAAGGAAAGAAGGAAGGGAGGAAAGAGAGAAGGAGAGAGGAAGGAAGGAAGGAAGGAAGGAAGGAAGGAAGGCAGGAAGGCAGGAAGGAAAGAAGGAACAGTCAAAACAGACGGGTCAATTTGACCCGGGAGGACGACAGAAAGGTTAACTATATATATATCTGGTCAGCTAACAAGCTCTGTCCAGTTGTAAACAAACTAAACTAAGCACACAAGCGACCAGTGTGAGGTGACTGTGTTGCAGTCAAAACAATCAATGCTTCCAATCTGAACACACATCCTGCCAGAGTGCCCTTAAGCAAGTCACTGACACCCCGCTAAGCCACTGGGAGAAGACATGTAGTACAGAGTCAGCATGATGCTTTCAGTCAGTGTTAAAAAAAAAGAGAGAGAGAAAATAATAAAGAAAATACCTCCTCAGATCTTTTGCCAGCATCTCAGACTCTTCTCAGCTTCAAGTTAGGATTCACTGACCAGGAGACACATGCAGGGAAGTTTGTGTAGATTCATGATTAAAACTGTGTGTAAGGACAAAACCACAAATATGCAGATGCACTATTTTCATCAGATGTATAAAGCTTTGTGTTTCTGGTTTTACAAATGTCAGTAATTGTGCAATAAGGCGCACGTGCAAGATCCTCATTTCCACTCCCACAATTAGCCAGATGGATGAAGCCACACCCTGAAACAGCTGTTGTGTTGTGTTCATACCAACATGATGTCTGTCTGCCTGTCCCGCCAGTCTGCACACCTGTAAAACACACCTGAAACAATCAGGAAAGAAGACGAGCAGTGTCACAAATCGTATTATCACAAATTGTTATCTCCAAGAGCCAAAAACAGCCATTACGCACGATCATTACGCACGGCTGTGAGCGTCCATATCTGTAATGTATTGCATGCACTGTAAACCATTATCAACTGTAATATCACATAAATGTTATTAATTAAATAAATGAATGTTAACAGCCAAATTAAAGTGTTGATTTCTTTGTAAGTTTAAAAAAAAAGATTAAATGGATGACACAGAAATTATGAATCAATATTGCTTTTATAAAGACGCCATTGATTGGCACTTTACAAATCTTTATGTAAACGCAAAAAAGAAATCAATGATCTGTGCCACAACAAACTAAAAGATTCCGTCTCTCACCTCATATCGCATCTCCATCTCATCAAATCACTCTCAGATATCTTTAAAAACATATGAGCATGCCTGGTCTGAAGAATGCGTGAAGTGCGCACATTCTCACCGCCCAGTCTGTGTTTATAGGCTAAATACCAGTTCAAGTGCGTGAGATGGCGTATGCATGGCCTTTGTGTGAGTGTGTGTGTGTGTGTGTGTGTACGCATCATTAATGCATCTGGATTATTACTTTGTTGTGGTCCCGAGTCCTGCAGATGAATCAGCTTTGGCCACCTGCCATTATTGTTCTGTGCCTGTCAATGGAATCCGCTGCAGGCCAGCTGCTCAGACCGGCGTCACTGGGAAAACCAATTAATCATTTCGGGATGCAAGAGACTGCAAGCTTCGGGTAGACTCTCAGTTCGTCAGAAAGAAAAAGTAACAATGCACCATAAGAAACATGACATATGATCACAAGAGAGGATTCATCATTTTATTATTAGGCTATGTGCTTAAAAGACATATTGGACCATGCACGTTTTAATCTTGTACTGATCTAATCTGTTAAACAATGTCTATCCTTGTCAGTGTATTTGAATGTTGGTATCACCTTGAACTAATAGGGTTTTAATCTGTGAGTGATAGCTTTATCCCTTTGAAGGTCACACAATATCTTTTTTTTTTTTTGCTTTTCATGGATTTCTTTTCCTCATTGACCCTAAATATGATGTTTTACAGACCTCTACAGATCTCTACAGACCTCATTTGTTCAATACTTTCTTAAAAAAACATATTAGAGATTCATTCTGTTCATGTTCAAGATGAAAAAATTAAACTCAAACTTCAAAAATGTCTCTTATGTCAGCAGTGATTTTTGCTATTCTTTGTTTATACACTAGCTAGCACAACCTGTAACTATAGCAACCAGAGGACAACCTGTATCTATAGCAACCATAGAACAACCTGTATCTATAGCAACCATAGAACAACCTGTATCTAAAGCAACCATAGAACAACCTGTATCTACAGCAACCATAGAACAACCTGTATCTATAGCAACCATAGAACAACCTGTATCTACAGCAACCATAGAACAACCTGTATCTATAGCAACCATAGAACAACCTGTATCTATAGCAACCATAGAGCAACCTGTATCTATAGCAACCATAGAACAGCCTGTATCTATAGCAACCATAACACAATCTGATGCTCTGCCTGTGCATTACATACCTCATGCAAGTGGTAAAGATTGACCTAAAAGTTAAATGGGTTCAATAGATTTTGTTTTTGATCAGATATCATGACACAAAGTGACATCTAGCCTACCACACAGTTGAGCAGACCTACAAAGGTAGTTCACGAGTTGCTTATGCTTTATAGATCATTCATAAACAACTAATAAGAGCAACTTTGGGGTTTCCAGGTTGTGGAAAAGTCTCCTCAAGCAGGATACTGGCTCAAATGAATCAGAATTACACCTCCAATGGATTGTTTGTTACTTCTGTAAAAGAGCTGCAGGACATCTCAACTTGAATCTATTCATTTAAACAACTTATTAACATTTATATTAACTCCAGACTCAATGAATGACTGCAAGAACAAACATCTATAATTGCAAATGTATTCACTTTTCCTGCAAGCTTATTAGAAAGTATAAAAACACCATCTTTATTAATTAAGTTAATAATGTTACTAATTGGATAATAAATGGTTTAAAAGAAAGTTAGAGCCATTGACCTTTAATAATGACTTACTAACATTCATATATATTTATTACAGAGTGAATGGCTTATTAGAAAGTGAGAAAGCCATTTAGTATGACTTACAACTTGTAGCATTGGTGGTTGTCAGTGTAATTCCTCAAATGTGGAGTTCATATAAATGTTAATAAAGTATCGAACAATGGATTTTTTAGTCAAGAGTTCCTGCAGCCTGTTTTTTTTTTTGGAGGTAAATAAGCAAAGTATCCAGCTGGAGGAGAAATTTCTACAACCTGGCAACCCAAAAGTTGTTCTTATATCTAATCTATAAAACATTACAAGTAACCAGTAATAGCGGCATTAAAATCAAACTACAGATTATAAAGGGTGCTTTGTTAGAAAGTATTGTCTGTCTTCTATTTAGTTGTTTCTTTTCTTTTAAAATCTCTTTAAAAGTGTGTCTATGCTCCTAATTTGTATTTGTTATTAAACCCTGTATACTTGCAATTTCCTTTGTGTATTAAATGAGCTATAAAAGTACACTTGTCTAATTGCTTACTGCTGAAAAAGTTATTCATTCATTCATTCATTCATTTAATTACTTCTTTAATTACTGGACAAACTAATAATCAAACTGCAATATTAAAGCTGCTCCAGGTGAAAATAAACAGGGGGACAAATATTTTAACATGCACAGAATACTGAGAGTTACTTAATGTGTTTCATTTCTTTATAGAAATATAGTGAACACTGTCAAACTGGACTCATAAAGCTTTTCTCCTCCAATAGGATACGATAAGATAAGATAAGATAAGATAAGATAAGATAAGATAAGATAAGAGATAGTTTCATTTACAGTAGGTTGCATATTGGAGCTGCAACGATTAATTAACGAATCAATTATTTGCTCGTTAGAAAATTAGATAGAATACTATTTTGGTAATCATTTCTCTCTGGTTTAAGCTTCTTTAATGTGAATATTTTCTCTTTTCTTTAATCTCCAGTGATGGTAACTAAAGATATTTGGGTTGTGGATGTTTAGTTTAGGTTCCATGTTGAGTTTTAGGAAACATTGGTCAACATTTTTCATTTTAAAGACCAAAATGACTATAAAGTGGACAGCAAAACATAGAAGAGCATCAATAGAAAGGATTAAAACATGACTTAAAAATAAAAAATGACTTATTTTATATTATGATATATATGGATTTTGTCTCATAGATATGTGCCACTGTTGCTTTTGTAGTTTTTTGCTCTTTCTTTCTTTCTTTTCTTTCTTTCTTTCTTTTTTTGCTGCTATTATTTAGTTTTCTTGTTTTATAGTCTGTTGTTACTTTTGTTTGTATGCTTGTCTTTTATATTGTGCTTAGTTTATGCAATATTGGACCTTTTGTCTAGCTGTAAGTTTGTACAACTGTTTTGTTCCTTTGTTACAATCAAAATAAACAAATTAAATAAATAAAAAAAACACTAATTACAGTTTTTCTATTTAACCAATGGAAACTATTTATCCTAAAAGTTTATTTCAACCAGAAAAAAATCACTTAAACTCTTAATTCAAACCATATCAGCCTACACAGTGAAGAGTTACTTTCTTATTTCTAAAATTTGGGTTCACATCTGGCACACCTGACCTGCCAATCACACCCGGTTCCCGCGCACACGAGAACGCGCTCAACCGAGGAGGAGAGACACCGAGAGCGCGCCAGATAGAGAGAGAGTGAGAGAGAGTGAGAGGAGAGAGAGAGAGAGAGGGAGGAGAGGATGCGAGCGGTGCTGTAGATCTACACTGTCTCTCTGCACTGATGCTAACACATCGTTTCTCCTCTTATCTTAAAACAGTCTTCAACGACCAGCTGAGAGGCTCGGAAACTCTAATCAGGTGAGAGAAAACTGAACAATCCGCTCCAAACTAGACCCACATGAAAGCTAGAGGAGAGGGGGGGATTGCATGACGAGGCAACGGGAAGTTACAGGTGCACGATCCTCTGAGGAGATGTAGTTGGTAATTTGGAAAATATGTTTCGGGGGATATTAATATTACAGACGGTTAAACGAGCTGGAAACATCTATACTGTAATTCATTTATGTGTAGTTTTTTTTTTTTTTTTTGAAACTAGCTGAAGCTTCAAAAAACATGATGAAATCTTTCCAAAAAAAAAAAGGTTGATAGATGATGGCAGAATAATCCGAGGCTGACATCCACACATCCACTCACTGTAGCAGGAATGTGGTGAATGAAGTGTACTGTATGTGTGAGTGGGAGACAGTCCTCTAACAACAGAAACAGGATTGTTCTCTGTGGCATTTACCCCCCCCCCCCCCCCCCCCCCCCTCTCTATGTACGCTCTTTGGTTATGTGCACAGAAACATGCTTTAAAGATGACTTTAAAATGTAATTATATTGTTAAGAGTTGTGATTTTGTTTTCCATGAGCCTCCCTGAACAACATTTCCTCTGTGTGTGTGTGTGTGTGTGTGTGTGTGTGTGTGCTGCCATGAGAGCAGATAGGGAGTGACTGTTGATGTAATGTAATACTTCCTGCCTTCTGAATAATAAATGGGGGAGACACATTCATTGACCATTATACACTGATTTGCTCTCTCTCTCTCTCTCTCCTCTCTCCTCTCTTTCTCCGGTTTTCTCTCCTCACAGCGTCAGCTCTTTTTGTTTGAAACCTCACACCGAGCTTCCTCTCAAAAGAGATATTTTTCCTGCTAAATGTCATAGACAGAGAGCTCACTTCCTCCTCCTCCTCCTCCTCCTCCTCCTCCTCCTCCTCCGTAGCTTTCCGAGACTCTTCATCAAATGTTGACTTTGACTCTCTTCCTGTCTCCTCAGGTGATAAGATGGGGAACGGCTCAATGAAATCGAAGCGTTACAAACACCCAGATGGCTCGTCTGCTTCTTTCAACGGCCGAACCCATAAAGATCATGGCTCTGGGTTCAAAAACTCCCTGGATTCCCTGAGGGCCCGAGTGGAGGAACTGGAGCGAGAGGGCAAGAGGAAAGATGAAGAGCTTTGTGCAAAAGAGCAGCAAATCAAAGGTCTCCAGGAGCAGCTGGCGAAGCAGACCCGAGCTCTGGCGGAGCTGAGCGAAGAACTGCAGAACAAGTGCATCCAACTCAACAAGCTCCAGGATGTGATGAAGAACCAGAGCGGACCCTCGGCAGGTGTGGGATCACGGCAACCTTCCATTAAAACGAGCGGCAAGGGAAGCCCTAACCTCAGCATCCGCATCAAGGAAACCCTCAACAGGAGGAAAGGGGCCAAAGCAGGGGTATCAGCCGAACCCTCATCTAGAACATACGACTCCAGCAGCTTGCCTAAGTTCTCCTTTGAGAAGGCCCGGGTACCGAAGGATGCGAGGTGAGATGTTTTTTTTTCTTCATGGGAGGGTTTGAAACACAAAAGGAGTCCAGACGAGGGAAGCCTCTTAATGGTTCACGAAACCCCCCGCAGGCTTAGCCCATCTCAGTCTTGTATGTGACTTTTAAAAAATGCAAGCAGCAGAAGGCGTGGGTGGTAAGTGAAAGTCGGGCAAGAGGGAAAAATTGTGTGATGAGCAAAAAAAAAAAAAAACACAGCTGCTGCTGCTGCTCACTGACTGTAAAGTAGGGCAGACTATATGAGGAAGGTCCAGGATTACTATATTTCATTTAAGAAACATGGATTCATGGCTCAAAAGGTGACAGATTTGATATAATTTTGCAAAATATGGTACAAAAAAGGTCCAGGATGACTATATTTCATTCAAAAATTGGCTTTAAAATAGATTAATAGCTCAAAAGGTGACAGGTTTGATATAATTTTGCATGCCAGAATATATATTTTACATAATATAGTAGAAAAAAGGTCCAGGATGACTATATTTCATTCAAAAATTGGCTTTAAAATAGATGAATAACTCAAAAAAGTGACAATTTTGCATCCCACAATATATATTTTACATAATATGGTAGAAAAAAGGTCCAGGGTGACTATATTTCATTCAAAAATTGGATTTAAAATAGATTAATAACTCAAAAAAGTGACAATTTTGCATGCCATAATATCCATTTTACAAAACATGGAAGGAAATTGACCCACTATAATTAAATATTACAGTAATTTGTGCCTAGAAGAGAACAAAATAAGTGATTATTGCTTTATCAGCAGGTAGAGAAACAGGCATCAATCCAAATTCCCTCCACTGAAACAAAAGCTCCACCCCGCCTGTCAAATAAAATTATCTTTCCTCCATCTGTTATCTCATTGATTTATAGTAACCGCCTGTGTTACAGTATGTCCCGCCCCGTCAGGAAATAGATTACATTTAGGAAGTAAGTTGATATCAAAATTATGTCTAATGGAGATTTTAAGAGACTTCAAGCCTCGCTCCAAAAGAGGACGTTAAGTACCTGAGATGATGATGATGATGATGATAAGAAGATGATTTAGTTTTGAGATGGTGCACAAAAACAGCAACAACTAAAAAATAAAAATGAAAGAAGAGGGAGAAATCTATTGATGCTAAAGTGTGTGACAAGTGTTGACATGCAAAATCGACCAAGAAAAGTAATTCAGTCATTACTCAGTAAGTCTGTCTGCCCCCTACTGGCTGTGAGCTGGTACTGCATCATCTACAGATAATGGATCAGGATCATTTACAGACCTTCTACCTGGCTGTTAACACACACATTGAGTATCTTTGTTCATACTATTATAACAGATGATTTAAAAGGTCCTATTCTACTTTAAAAACCTTATAACTTATATATGTTGCACAGCTCTTCTCCAGTATACCACACTTTATTCTACAATCGTTTCCAGCTGTTGATAATTTGTATTCTTGTAGACCTTTTGTTATCTATTACTACTGCTGAATTAATATCTTATACTGTAATTTATAAAAATGTTGTCTTATAGGCCTTATATTCATAGGGTTTTATAACATGACGAATTGCTGAATTGGAAATAACTTCAGATCAAAAGGTGCTTTATAAATAAAATTTGATTGATTGATTGAAAGCAAGCCTGAAGTAGTATCTTATACTGTCATTTTTAAAATGTTGTCTTATATGCCTTATATTTATGGGGTTTTATAACTCACATGACTAATTGCTGAATTGGGTTAGGGCACTTTGAATTACACTAGTCTGTATGAAAGGTGCTTTATAAATAACATTTGATTGATTGATTGAAAGCAAGACGCCTGAAAACGTTGGAAATGAAACACTGTATATATCAGAAAAGCTGGAATGATGTGTATTCATGAGGAGGAAAGTTTAAACTACTCTAAACAATTCACAAAAATTAGGAAATTTGATGATGAACTCGGCCCCATGTTGTGCTCATCGGCTCAGGTTGACCAACAAGTTAATGTATGTGGTTGTACATTTTCAGAAAAGCTTGATATTAAGGTCTTTAATGTCAAAAATGTAAGTTATAATTCCAGTTTGAAGACCTTTTAGTACAAGAAGGTTTATTTCTGTCTGAAAGGGTTTTACAATCTGCACAATATACAGTGTTGATGATCCTTTGAAACTCCACCTTAGAAAGAAAGAAAGAAAGAAACAGAGATGAAATAGAAAGGAGAGAGAAATTAGGAAAGAAGAAGTAGCAGAATGAAGGAAGACCAGATTTAGAAGTTAAAAAAACTCAAAAATGTAAATTATAATTTTCCAGTTTCAAGACGTTTTAGTACAAGAACGTTTATTTCTGTCCCCCAAATCACTTATCTGAAAGAGTTTTAACAATTTGCACCTTAGAAAGAAAGAAAGAAAGAAAGAAAGAAAGAAACAGAGATGAAATAGAAAGGAGAGAGAAATTAGGAAAGAAGAAGTAGCAGAATGAAGGAAGACCAGATTTAGAAGTTAAAAAAACTCAAAAATGTAAATTATAATTTTCCAGTTTCAAGACGTTTTAGTACAAGAACGTTTATTTCTGTCCCCCAAATCACTTATCTGAAAGAGTTTTACAATTTGCACCTTAGAAAGAAGAAGAAAGAAAGAAAAGAAAGAGAAGAAAGAAAGAAAAGAAAGAAAGAAAGAAAAGAAACAGAGATGAAATAGAAAGGAGAGAGAAATTAGGAAAGAAGAAGTAGCAGAATGAATGAAGGAAAAAACCTAAATGAAAAGACAAACAGAAAATAAAGAGGATGGGAAAAAAGAATGAAGTAAGAAGGAAAAAATGTTAAGATATAAACAATGGGAAAAAAAAGTTGGAAGTAAGAAGGAAGAAAAAGAGAGAAAGAAATAGAAAGGACAGAAGGAAGGAAGGCAGCAAACTAGAGATTATTGCTGATCAATCTATTAACCCTCCTGTTGTGCTCAGGTCAAGGAAGGAAGGAAGGAACAAAGGAAGGTAGGAAAGAGGTAGGGAGGAAAAGAGGGAGGAAGGAAATGAGGAAGGAAATGAGGAAGGGAGGAAAGAGGAAGGAAGGAAGGAAGGGAGGAAGGAAGGAAGAGAGGAAGGAAGGAAGTAATGAAGGAAGGAAGGAGAGGAAAAGAGGAAGGAAGTAAGGAAAGGAAAGAAGGAAGGAAGTAAGGGAGGAGAGAGGAAGTAATGAAGGAAGGAAGGAAATGAGGAAGGAAGTAAGGAGAGGAGGACAGAGGAAGGAAGGAAGTGGGGAAAGAAGGAAACGAGGAAGGAACAAAGGAAGGGTGTAAGGGAGGAAAGAGGAAGGAAGGAAATGGGAAAAGAAGGAAATGAGGAAGGAAGGAAGGAAGGAAGGAAGGAAGGAAGGAGGAAAAGAGGAAGGAAGTAAGGAGATAAGGAAGGAAGTGAGGAACAGTCAAAAGAGATGGGGTCAATTTGACCCGGGAGCACAACAGGAGGGTTAATAATTTTCTCAATTAATATCAGAAATATTGAAACATATCCATCAGTTGATATCTGTCTTTACACCCTCCACCTTACAATGTGACTAAAGATGACATCATTCTTATCTCAGACCAGCCTGATTGCAGCAGTGATTGATACATTTCGGTAATCCGAGCCGAAATCTCCTTACTGGATCAGCAATCACATTTTTTTTTTTGAGAAAGAAAAGGCAGATGGACACAACAAGCACAACATCTTCATCTTCATCATGGCTTTTTCATTGACATCTAACTCTGCAGACCAGTCAACACATGCTGCCCACATCACTTAAAAACTATTGTCTTCCTTTTGTTCTTCTTAACAACTTAAAAAAACGCACACAAGTGTTGAGAGCTGAGTGTGTTTGTCATTTCGGCTTTTTTTTTTTTAAACGTGGTGAAGAAAAAAAGGAGTCATGTGCTACATCTGTTAGACAGAATAAAGAGTTCCTTCTCCCCCCGTCCAAACCTTTTTAAAGTGTGGCTTCTCAGTCATGTCGCATCATTTACCGTTCACACAAACAGTAGCTTGACAAAAGATTGCTTAATGAGAGCAGTAAGTCTCGTTAGATTTCCAAACATGAAAGCCAAATTGCCTTTTGTCACAGCAAGTGTTCGTCAGATTATACAACATGAGCGCTGCCCCATCGCAGTGATTAAGTCCCTCTGCTCCTCATGTTTAAAACATATGTTGCTAATAAGCTCAGAATGTATTATATAACCAAAACTAATGTAAATGAGGCTGTCTGGTAGCCTTATGCCTTAGACCGGCCCCTTTGAAACTGAATACTCATCTTGAATGTTGAATGGCAGCGTAACACGTTGCAGAGTAACGACCGAGGTTGTTATAGTTTTTAAATTTTCTGTAGTTTTTTTTTTTTTTTTAAGTTTGCTTTTTTTAAATTTCAGTTTAGTTTTAGTGAGTTCAACAAGTGATTTAGTAGTTTTAGTTTAGTTTTTAACCCCTCCTGTTGTCCTTGAGGAAAGGAAAGAAGGGAGGAAAAGGAGGGAGGAAGGAAGGACGGAACGGCGGAAGAAGGAAGGGAGGAAAGGAGGGAGGAAGGGAAGGAGGGAGGGAGGTAGAAAGGGAAATAGGAAGGGAGAAAGGAAGGTAGGAGGGAGGGAGGGAGGAAAGAAGGAAGGAAAGGAGGAAGGAAGGGAGGAGGGAGGGAGGGAGGAAAGAAGGAAGGAAAGGAGGAAAGAAGGGAGGAGGGAGGGAGGGAGGAAAGAAGGAAGGAGGGAGGGAGGAAAGAAGGAAGGAGGGAGGGAGGTAGAAAGGGAAATAGGAAGGGAGGAAGGACAGAGGAAAGAAGGACAGAGGAAAGGTAGGGGGAGGAAAGAAAGAGATAAGGAAGGAGGGAGGAAAAGAAGGAAGGAAGGAGGAAGGAAAGAAGGACAGAGGAAAGGTAGGGGGAGGAAAGAAAGAGAGAAGGAGGGAGGGAGGAAAGGAAGGAAAACTAATGTAAATGAGGCTGTCTGGTAGCCTTATGCCTTAGACCGGCCCCTTTGAAACTGAATACTCATCTTGAATGTTGAATGGCAGCGTAACACGTTGCAGAGTAACGACCGAGGTTATTATAGTTTTTATTTTTCTTTAGTTTATTTTTTTTTAGTTGCTTTTTTTAAATTTCAGTTTAGTTTTAGTGAGTTCAACAAGTGATTTAGTAGTTTTAGTTTAGTTTTTAACCCTCCTGTTGTCCTCGAGGAAGGAAGGAAGGGAGGAAAAGGAGGGAGGAAGGAAGGACGGAACGGCGGAAGAAGGAAGGGAGGAAAGGAGGGAGGAAGGGAAGGAGGAAAAGAAGGAAGGGAGGGAGGAAAGGAAAGGAAAGAAAGAAAGAAGGAAGGAAGGTAGAAGGGAGGGAGGGAGGGAGGGAAGAAAGGAAAGGCGGAAGGAAGGGAGGAAAGGAAAGAAAGAAGGAAGGAAGGTAGGTGGGAGGGAGGGAGGAAAGAAGGAAGGAGGGAGGGAGGTAGAAAGGGAAATAGGAAGGAAGGAAGGAAAGAAGGACAGAGGAAAGGTAGGGGGAGGAAAGAAAGAGAGAAGGAGGGAGCTAGTTTAGTCTATCAAAAGGCCACCAGGGGGCGACCGTCTCTATACAAGTCAATGGAGAATTCACCAACTTCTCACTTGATTTCTAACCTCAGTAAACGTTTTCAAAATGTGTTTATGGTCTCAATCGCTAGTTTAAAGCCTTCTTCAATGCAGTATGATGTTCATTTGGGACATTTTGGCCTCCCTGATTTTATATTTGACGATAAAGCAGGGTATGCATTAGGGCGTGGCTACGTCCTGATTGACAGGTTGATTGACCAATGTCCTCGAGATCCAGCCCTCGTAACCATAGCAACCTCCCCGCTCCGCCCATGGCCCCGCCTCATGCCCATATAAGTAGAATCCATGTTTTTATTTTTCCCAGCATGCACCTGAAATTTTCAAGATGGCGCTGCCTAGATTCGAAACTATTGGCTTCTCAGCAGCAGTCCACAAACCAATGGGTGACGTCACGGATGTTACGTCCATTTCTTTTATACAGTCTTTGGTATTAGTTAGTTTTACATTGTTCATTGTAGTTTTTATTTAGTTTTCGGGGTTTTTTTTCCAATTGTATTCTTATTTTAATTTCAGTTAACTCAATTATTTTTTCATTGCTAGTTTTAGTTTTAGTCTTAGTTTTCGTTAACTATAGTAACCCTGGTAACGACATGGCAAGGTGGGAGGAAAAAGATGTGGGCTGCTCTTATTCTTATGAAACCCAAAGTGATAATTTATTACACCCGATAAGGTGGATAAACAGACCACCCACCACCTGCTCAGGTCGCCTCCCCGAGCTGCGACCCGGGTCTCATGATCTATAGTTTTTTCGTTCAACCTCGGCTCTTAACCTTTTTTTTCGGTTTTACAACTCCCCGAAGGAAGTGATGTCTTCTTCTCTCTGCAGCTGTTAAAATGCAGAACGGTTGAACTTTGACAGCTCGTCGTGATTTTATGTTTTCGCTGTTTCACTTGATTCATTGTCGGAAGGAGCCCAGAGGCTGCAAAGAGTCATCATTTTCACAGGAGACAAAATATTTATCACTCAGACTAAAAAACGTGGTGAGTAATGTGGTTGCGGGCGTCACGGTGGCTCAGTGGGCTCAGAAACACATCATAAAGTAGAAAGCACAAAGAATTTCAGTATTTCAAGTATTTCATTTATGGGAAACAAGCATCGAAACTACAATTAAAACATACTAAACCAATAATGATGTATTAAAGTAAAAGTATGCACAGTGAAGAAGAGTGTTTTATTGTTTTACTCTCCAGTTTGGGGATTTTTATGTTTTCAGATCTGTTGAAGAAAGATAGGAAAGACAGATTGAGGGAAAGAAGGATAATAGGAAGGGGATATGAGAAGAGGGAAGGAAATAGATAGGAAATAAATAGATAAAGAGAGAGTGATAGAGGGGAAGGAAGATTACAAGGAGGAAGCAAAGTGGTAAAAGGTTGAAAAATAAGATGGAAATGGTAACAGAAGAAAAAAGAGAAAGGTTTGTATGAAGGAAGGAAGAAAAGGAAAGAAATAGAAAGGAAAGAAGAAATAGCAGAATCAAGGAAGGAGAAAGACATTAACAGAAAAACAAAGATAAAAAGATAAATCTTCCAAAATAAAAGAAAAAAAAGGAAAAAATATAAAGTAAATGTAAAGAAACGAGGGAAAGAAAGGAAAGAGACAGAAAAAATAGGGGACATAAGGAAGTAAGGGAAGGAAATAGATAGGAAATAAATAGATAAAGAGAGTGATAGAGGAAAGGAAGATTACAAGGAGGAAGCAAAGTGGTAAAAGGTAAAAAAATAAGATGCAAGTGGTAAAGAAAGCAAAAGTACATTATCATAATTCATATTGGTTATCTCATATTTATTGTAAAATCCCAGTTTTCAGATCAATATATGACTAGATAAATGTAATGGCATAAGAGTGCATGCAAAATGGAAAGTTCCAGTGCATCTGAAGTGCACTTACAGTAGTTAATGAAATGTCTTGAGTTTAAATCTGCTCATAAATCTTTCTTTTTTCTTTCTTCTGTTTCTCTCCTCACCGACAAAAGCACAAAAATAAATCTACAATAATCTCCACGTCAGGGAAGTCCAACTCATTTTCATTCAAGGGCCACATACAGACCAATTTGATCTCATGTGGGCCAGATCATTAAAAAGATGGCAGGAAGGAAGGAAGGAAGGAAGGAAGGAAGGAAGGAAAACAGGAAGGTAGGAAGGACAGATGGAAGAAATGGAGGAAGGCATGAAGGAAGGAAGGAAGAACAGAATGAAGATCAGAAGGAAGAAAGGGAGGAAGGACAGATGGAAGGAAGAAAGGAACAAAGAAAGGAAAAAAGGAAGGTAGGAAGGAAGGACAGATGGAAGGAAGGTAGGGAGGAAGGACAGATGGAAGGAAGGACAGAAGGAAGAAAGGAAGGAAGGAAGGAAGAAACAAACGAAGAAAGGAAAACAGGAAGGTAGGAAGAACAGATGGAAGAAATGGAGGAAGGAAGGAAGAACAGAAGGAAGAAAGGAAAAAGGAAGGTAAGAAGGAAGGACAGATGGAAGGAAGGACAGAAGGAAGACAGGAAGGAAGGAAAAGAACACAGAAAGGAAAGAGGGCCGGCTCGGACCCCTCGGCGGGCCGGTTCTGGCCCATGGGCCGCATGTTTGACACCCCTGCTCCACCCAATTCCTTTACAACCTCAGATTAGACGGTCAATTATAGATTATATTCTCTCACAGTAGGTCTCCTCGTTAACTCTTCTCGTTAACTCTCCTCCTGTCGTTGTGTGTGTGACAGCGTGAAGAAGCTGCTGTGCGACGCGCTGAACAAGAACCAGTACCTGAAGCGTCTGGAGCTGCAGCAGATCAAAGACATGGTGGAGTGCATGTACGAGCGCACCTATCAGCAGGGAGAGTACGTCATCAAGCAGGGAGAGCCTGGATACCATCTGTTTGTCCTGGCAGGTAGGGACCGCTCCTGTTTGATCATCTTCTCCTCCTCAGTCTGCAACAACTCAATTAGGAAAAAGAGTTGGAAATTAGCTTTAATGCAGCGGCTGATAAACCTGAAGTCAATGAAGATGAGTGTTTGGCACAGGATGTGATCGGGATTACATACTAATGGGATATTCATACTAAGCATAGCATCAAATTGAGTGCATAGTATGTGGATTATTGGCGCTTTTCCACTACACAGTTCCAGCACGACTTGACTCGGCTCGACTCGTCTCAGTTTTTTTTTGCGTTCCCACTAGGGATAGTACCTGGTACCTGCTACTTTTTTTAGTACCTGCTCTGCTGAGGTTCCAAGCGAGCCGAGCCGATACTAAATGTGACGTTAACAGACTGCCAGCTACTGGTCGAGTCAAGCCGAGTAGTGCTGGAACTTTATAGTGGAAAAGTGCCATTTGTGTACTAGATTAGCAGCTTGAGTTTACTACACATACTCAACTGCCCCCAAAATTCATTGCATCTCTTCAAAGACTTCTTTTGAGCCTTTACTAAGTTTTAATGTTTCCAGGTGAGACAGTAACAATATGTAGACACCATGTCTTTTGTTGCATCGGCCAGTCACAGAATACTGAAGCTAACTTGGGAAGTAAAGTACATAATTCTACAGTTAAAGGGGACATACTTTTTTTTTTTAGGATTTTCTGACATTTATATACTTGTATAAGGTCCAAAACTTGAGTAAACATATGTAAAAGTGCTGTTCGATCTGTAGTTGTCGCTAAAGTTGTTCCATGTGCTGCTCATGTTGTCCATTCACCAGTTTGTTAACCATGTAGAGCTTTATTCACTTTTATGGCGCTTTTCCACTATACAGTTCCAGCACTACTCAACTCGACTCGGGTTTTTGTTGTGTTTCCACTAGGGATAGTACCTGGTACCTGGTACTTTTTTAGTACCTGCTCTGCTGAGGTTCCAAGCGAGCCGAGCCAATACTAAATGTGACGTCAACAGACTGCCGGCCACTGGTCGAGTCAAGCTGGAACTGTGTAGTGGAAAAGCGCCATTTATGTACTAGCAGTACTAGCAGCTTGAGTTTACTAGACATACTCAACTGCCCCCAAAATTCATTGCATCTCTTCAAAGACTTCTTTTGAGCCTTTACTAAGTTTTAATATGTTTCCAGGTGAGACAGTAACAATATCTAGTCAGTTTATGGTGCTTTTCCACTACACAGTTCCAGCACGACTCGACTCAACTGGGTTTTTTTTGTGTTTCCACTAGGGATAGTACCTGGTACCTGGTACTTTTTTAGTACCTGCTCTGCTGAGGTTCCAAGCGAGCCGAGCCGATACTAAATGTGAGGTCAACAGACCACTGGTCGAGTCGAGCCGAGTAGTGCTGGAACTGTGTAGTGGAAAAGCGACATTTATGTACTAGATTAGCAGCAAGACTTCTTTTGAGCCTTTACTAAGTTTTAATATGTTTCCAGGTGAGACAGTAACAATGTAGATTCCCAATATGTAGTCAGTTTAATCAAGTAACGCCTGTTTGGAAATTTGCTGAGTCTGCTGGTAATGGTGTACTTAATTGTTAATATGGTAGGCAGCATGTAGTACTGATTGAGTGTGTAGTAGGCGGTATATTATGTGATTATATTGGGCCTAAATGATTTTATTTGGACATTCAGTCACATTTCTATCAACTTAAAACACTTTGTATAGTTTGTTTTTTATGTATATTTAATTAAACTGCATTTTAATGAGGTATAAGATCAGAAGATTTGGTCATATTACTTCTTCAGTCTATTAAACTAACATTAGCTTTAGCATGTAGTCAGTTTATTCAAATAACGCCTGTTCCTTCCTTCCTTCCTCCTTTCCTTCCTCCATTCCTTCTCTCTGTACTTCCTCCATCTTTTCCTCCCTCCTTACTCCTTTCTTTCCTTCTCTCCTTCCTTCCTTCCTCTTTACCTCCCTCCCTCCCTAGTCCTTTCTTTCCTTCTTTCCTCACATCCTTCCTTCCTTCCTTCCTTCCTTCCTGCCTCTTTACCTCCCTCCCTCCCTACTCCTTTCTTTCCTTCCTTCCTTCCTTCCTTCCTTCCTTCATTCTTTGGTAGGCAGCATGTAGTACTGATTGAGTTTGTAGTAGGCAGTATATTATGTATATTACCTCTTCAGTTTATTAAACTAACATTAGCTTTTTTCACATTTCCCAGTATGTAGTCAGTTTATTCAAATAACGCCCGTCTGGAAATCTGCTGCAGTGTGTTTTTTCTGAGATGTGAGGAGCCGCTGAGCCGCTGAGCCGCTGGCCGGATGAGTCCAGCTGTGATACAGTCATGTGATACAGTCTGCATCAAATGACGGGTCTATTTGAGTATCTTGCACTGTCATGAGTCTTAATGGTTCATTTGGCCGGCAGAGTATAGTACGTATTGATTGAGTATGTAGTAGGTTTGAGCATTTAGTCACATATTACTGACATTACACTATTTAAATATGTATATTGTGTTATTAATATCAACTTAACCCTCCTGTCGTCCTCCTGGGTCAAATTGACCCTGTCTCTTTTGACTGTTCCTTATTTCCTCCCTTCCTTCCTTCCTTCCTCTTTCTTTAATTTTTCCTACGTTCTTCCCCTCCTTCCCTCTTTCTTTGTTCCATCCTCCTTCCATACTTCTTTACTCACTTCCTCCCTCCCTTCCTTCCTTCCTCCCTCTTTTCCTCCCTCCCTCCTTACTCATGTCCTTCCTTCCTTCCTTCCTCCCTCCCTCCTTCCTTCCTTCCTTCCTTCCTCCATTCCTTCTCTCCGTACTTCCTTCCTCTTTTCCTCCCTCCTTACTCCTTTCTTTCCTTCTTTCCTCACATCCTCCCTTCCTTCCTTCCTTCCTTCCTTCCTCCAATCCTTCTCTCCTTCCTTCCTTCCTCTTTTCCTCCCTCCCTCCCTCCTTACTCCTTTCTTTCCTTCCTTCCCTCCTTCCTCCTCTATATTATTAAGCGAACATTAGCTTTATTGGTTAACTCAGTTAGCTACATAGCAATTGCATGGTGCCAATGTTTAGATACAACTAATATCTGTGTTGGATGTGACTTATGTAATGTGTAGGTGTCCTCTTAAAGGTGCAGGTCCATTCAAGTATGTTTTAATTAATATATAATCCTATTAAAAGAAGAATAGCTGTGTTTTTGTTACCTCAGCATGAGCAGGTCTTCTTCCACGGAGGTCTTTCATGTTTTACTCAAGCATCCAGCGTCAGTTCTCCTACATGTTTGAATTAGGAGACTGATGAGAGGTTTATTCATTTGGTTGCAATCTGCACCTTCACCACTAGATGTCACTAAATCTTACACACTGGTCCTTTAAGATAGAAGAAGAGCTGGTGCAACTGGTTCTTTCTCTAAGGAGACAAAACAAGCTCATCATGAAGAAATCTTTGGAAATGTTGAGTATCTTTCGGCTCTTTATGCTGATTTCAAGTCAAATTAAAGATTCATTTTTGTTGCAATCTGCACCTTCACCACTAGATGTCACTAAATCTTACACACTGGTCCTTTAAGATATAAGATGAACTGGTTCTTGTTTTAAGGAGACAAAACAAGCACATCATGAAGAAATCTTTGGAAATGTTGAGTATCTTTCGGCTCTTTAGTCTGATTTCAAATTAAATTAAGGATTCATTTTTACCCATTTGTCCTCGTGTGTGTTTCCCAGCTTCCATTTGGCGACATTTCAAGTGACCATTGATGTAGCAGAGTCAATCATCAAATAGTGCTGCTGACAAAACAATCTCTGAATTTGGCATAAAAATCTAACCCACCTGCCACACCGACCCCCTTCGGGTGTTTTTGAGATATCTATTTTTTGGGTCCTTGTGGTGCTCTCAACCTTTGCCTTATTGGTTTCTGCTCAGCTTCTCTGACAAAGAGCCAATCAAATCAACTACACTCCTCAAACACATATCAATATACCAACCAAACGTTTCCCCCATTGTTTGGATGGTTAACTAGCTTAATGTTATTCTATGAAAAATGTAGATTATAATTATTTTGGCCTGTGAAAAGTATTCTTGGCAGGTGTATATAGAATAAATTCTTCTGGTTTACCAGCTCTTGGCAGGAAGGTGAAGAAGTTAATTTTGGGGCCTAAACGTATTCATCCAGGCACCCAGACACAGTGTAAGCTACATAACTCAACTCTGTACTACATATTTATTTATCAATTTACTTATTTACTCACTAATTCACTTATTTACTTACTCATTTACATACTTATTTAATGGTTCTCTGACGTAGGTACGACCAAAACTTCACCAGCGAGTTTCTCCAAATTACAGGGCGACTACATTTTTGAGATCACCACATGGACTTTCTGAACAATGGCGGGTAATGTGCCAGTGCGGCTGGTGGTGAAGTCGAATTTGACAATCACAGACAAAATGTCCCAGTATTTGTTTTGCTGTCTGATGTTAAAGTGATGATTTCCCTTCTCCTGGATGAAGGGTCAAGTAATATGATGAAACTCTGAAACTCCTTAGAAAGTTTTAAAAGATATGTTTATAATGTAAAATGATTTTTAAGATGTATTTTTAACCTTCGTGTCGTCCTACCGGGTCAAATTGACCCCGTCTGTTTTGACTGTTCCTTCTTTCCTTTCGTCTGTCCTTCCTCCCTCCTTCTCTATTTCTTTCCTTCCTCTCTCCTTCCTCCTTTCCTTCCTCCATCCCCCTGTCTTCCTTCCTTCTGTCCTTCTTTCCTTCCCTCCTTCCTTCCTTCATACCTACCTTCCTCCCTTCCTTCTTTCCTCTGTCCTTCTTTCCTCCCCCTACCTTCCTTCTTTCCTTCCCTCCTTTCTTCCTTCCTCCTTCCTCCTTCTCTCTTTCTTTCCTCCCCCTACCTTCCTCCCTTCCTTCTTTCCTCTGTCCTCCCTTCCTCTTTTCCTTTCTCCCTCCCTCTCTCCTACCTTCCTTCCTTCTTTCCTCCCTCCCTCTTTCTCTCTTTCTTTCCTCCCCCCTACTTTCCTCTCTTCTTTCCTCTGTCCTTCTTTCCTCCCTTCCTCTTTTCCTTTCTCCCTCCCTCCCTCTTTCCTTCTTTCCTACCTCCCTCCCTCCTCCCTTCCTTCCTTCTTTCCTTCATCCTTCATTCCCTCCTTTTCTTCCTCCCTTCCTTCCTTCTTTCCTCCATCCTTCCTTCCTTCTTTCCATCCTCCCTTCCATCCTTCCTTCCTCCCTTCTTTCCTTCCTTGACTTGAGGACAACAGGAGGGTTAAACAGGTAATTGTGACGTAAAACTCTACAAAACCAGCAATGACCTCGTGATATTTTACGACGAAAACTGAATCCAACAAAGTCGCCTGCTTTTGTCATATGTGTGTGTCGTTACTAAGACATTAAAACTGCTCATGATTAATGATTATCCTCCAAATGAAAGCCCCTTGAAATAATCGTACGGACGTCAGAAGCCAGTGATTGTAATCTCATTAATGAAGTCTTTAATTCGACTTCATAATTCATGCTGCAGATGATTTCATTTCAGGGTCAGCAGCGGACCAAAAGCCTAAAAATACATGTCACGTCTTTCATTGTGCGAACAGCAGGAGGTTACAGATGGTAGCGATGAGGAAAGGAAGAACAGACAAGGATTTTCTTTTCTCTTTTTTTCCCCTCCCTCCTTCGTTTTCTTACATAAAGGTTTTTAGCAATTTAGTGGAGGTATTGTGTTCTGTTTTTTTAAGCACATAGCGTACATATTTTGCCAGAGATGGTCACAAGAGGAGTTATTATTTTTTTTGTGATTCCTTCCAGAATCAATATTGTAAAAGAGGCTAAAGTAAAACTGTAAACTCACAGGAAATACAGGAAATAAAACCGGCAGTCCTGTCTGTTCTTATTTCTGAGTCTGTCTCTGTAACAGAATCCATACACCTGCTTATTTGCAGGAAGGCATTTTCCATTTAATAAAGTCTATCCATATATGGGTCAATGATGTTTTTTTCGTGTCCATGTGGTTTAAGTTCAATTTAAAAGGGTTAAAATGTGAAAATAAATGTATGGATAACTTGCACACATTATTTTTTGTGGACTCAGCATCAAATTTCTGCTTTTAATCCATTTAGAGAGAATATATTAGAGGATTATGGTAAAAATGTCTCAGTGGTGTAACCATAAAAACTTTGTACCAAATAATTCAACTTGCTTAAAAACAGTAAATAGTCAATAAAACAGCATATCAACTAGTTTGGCATGATCTTACATTATAACTTTTATATTAAATAAAGCTAATGGAATACTATTGTTCTAAATATTACATTTAATCTGGGTAACCATGGAGATCAGGACACATTTACAGTCATTATTAGTATAAGTCCACTTAAATACACTGTAGGTGGATAAAATGTTTAATATTTATCATTCTTTTGTGGTTACACCATTTGACATTTTCAAGAGCATTCAGTTGAAAATGGTGAAAATATTTCAAATGACATAAAACCAACCTTAACAAACCTGATGCTGCTTTTAAGACATTTTTTAAAGATATTTTGGAATTGCTCATCTTGCCAACCCTTATTATTTGTCACCGATCCGTAAACCAGCCGGTCAAATTTTTGTGATGTCCTGAAGAGTAGAGATGTGTCCTGTCTTAAATTAATCAAATTAAATTTAGGCCCAATGTGTCAGTCTTATTTTCTGTGTCCTAAGGTTTTAAAAAGCTATTGACTATCCTGCTTTTATATTTACAGACGGGAAGCTGGATGTATTTCAACACAACAAACTGCTCACATCGATCACAGTATGGACCACGTTTGGAGAATTAGCCATTCTGTACAACTGCACACGGACCGCATCAGTACGAGGTAAACCACTTTTTCATCTGAAGCTCTCATCATCTGATTGTTGTGTTGTTGCCATAGACTGTATAGAAGAAACGGACGTAACATCCGTGACGTCACCCATTGGTTTGTGGACTGCTGCTCGGAAGCCAATAGTTTCGAATCTAGGCAGCGCCATCTTGAAAATTTCAGGTGCATGGTGGGAAAAAGAAAAACACGGATTCTACTTATATGGGCATGTGGCGGAGCGGGGAGGTTGCTATGGTTGCGAGGGCTGGATCTCGAGGACATTGGTCAATCAACCTGTCAATCACGACGTAGCCACGCCCTAATGCATACCCTGCTTTATCGTCACATATAAAATCAGGGAGGCCAAAATGTCCCAAATGAACATCATACTGCATTGAAGAAGGCTTTAAACTAGCGATTGAGACCATAAACACATTCTGAAAACGTTTACTGAGGTTAGAAATCAAGTGAGAAGTTGGTGAATTCTCCATTGACTTGTATAGAGACGGAAGTATGTGATGGAAGTATGGTGTATGTGAGTGCAGTCAGTCAGTCAGTCAGTGTGTCCATGTTTTTTGGCTGCTCATGGAGACACTGACTGCTGCAGGGATTCAATCTGTGACCTTGTGGCAGAGATGATCACACATTATGTAACACAAGTCTAATCCTGTGTCCTATTTCTTCTCCTCGGTGCAGAACACAGAGGTGCATATTGGTTTTACCCAAATCAAAACTGTGCTCAATGAAATTAGGCCGTCTAACACTTAATGATTAGAGATTTAAAAAATGCAGTGAAGTATAGTGAAGGTTTATTCACTTTTACGTTGGTATGTGTATATATGTATGTATAAGTATTAGGGCTGTCAAACGATTAATTTTTTAATCGAGATTAATCGCAGAATTTCCATAGTTAATTGCGATTAATGGCGTTTTGAATTGCATGTTTGAAATCCTGTTATTTTACATTTCAAGGCAGTTTTAAGCCCATAATGTAAAGCATTTCTTACCAGAGTGTCTTAACTGGGAATCAATCACGGCTCTGCTGCGACTCCCGCACTCCAAAATGGTCCTTTGGTGGAGCTGAGGCTCGCTCGGCTGCACCTGGGTGTTTAGCGTGGAGGTGCTAACTCAAACTCCACGTACTCCGGTGGTAGTTAAACTCCGTTTGACACAGGTTGCATTTTACTTTTGACTTGTCAACTGAAGCGTCTGGAAGTGTTTTAAAGTTAAACAAGCCGTTCAAAAGTCCAGTAGCTCTCTTACTTTCCATCAGCGCTGTAGGTTTACTGCAGGAGGCCACTTCAAAGCATAGCGCTACAGCTAGAGGAGCCGTCTACAGGTGACTAGAAGGGACAAAAAGGCTTGCAAAATGAAAATGCGATTAAAAAAAATTAACGCGTTATGGATTGCATTAATCTAATCGCGATTAACGCGTTAACGCTGACAGCCCTAGTTTATGTATATATGAATATGTGTGTGTGTATGTATCGTGTGTATCTTTTTCTTTTTACTTTATTATGTTGTAATGTTAATGTATTGTGCACTTTTATACTTAGCAAGGTATGCCATTGTAATAGGAGGAAAAGCCTGCAAATGTAAATATATATTGTATGTATATATATATATTTTTTTCTTTTTACTTTATTATATTGTAATGTTATATTTTGTTATGCATTATGTATTGGGCACTTTTATGCCCATGGTTGGACCTGAGGAAGAATAGCTTCAGCGAGGTATGCCAGGTAATAATAGGAAGAAGCTGGGAAATGTATGTTTTCCCATTTGATGCAAAAGAAAGACGACAGCCAAGAATTCATGTTATATGTGGTTATGCATCATGTATTGTGCACGTTTATACTCAGCAAGGCATGCCATTGTAATCGGAGGAAGCTGGGAAATTAGAAATAATCTTTATGAATTATGTTTTCCCATTTGATGCAAAATAAAGGAATGCTTATTAATCTCCTCCACAAAAGAAAACAGCCAAGAATTCAATATAAGAGTAAAACCAGGAGTTAGACCAGCTGCTTCCCCCTTTTTTTTTTTAGTATTTATGCTCAACCAGGCTAAACATGCCCTGAGTCTTGCTCCATACAATACCTAATGCACTGATATGAAAGTATAATGGCCAGGTAGCAGGAAGGAGCTGGAAAATTAGAAACATCTTAATGAATTACGTATTTTCATTTGTTACTAAAGAAGGCAGTGGTTATTATTCTCCTCCAAGAATTTAACATAAGATAACAAACAGGAACAGAGACTTCCCAATGGTCTTGTTGTCAACGTCAAACCAGCTGCTCCCCCTTTTTTTTTTTTTTTTTTAGTATTTATGCTCAACTAGGCTAAACATGCCCTGAATCTTGTTCTAGTATCTAATGATGTAGATCTTTATATCTCACTCTCAGCAAGAAAGCAAATAATTCTCAAAATGCTTCAAGTGTGCCTGAAACATAGACGACTGTCATCTTAATAAGACCAATGAGATGACAGTTGCCTTTTTTTTAAGCATACCCGTTCCCCCCCCTTCAAAAGCATCATCTTTCATCACTCCTGTATTTGCGGACTAGTCATAAACCCATTCAAACAGCTCAAAATTTAAGCTGAACATCAACAAGCAATAATTAAACTTTAAACAGGTGACTTTTGTGTCTGTAGGTAGGAAGCTGGTGAGGTTTTTTTTTTTTTTTTTGGTCTTTGTCGCTGCATTAGAGGCTGGAGAGAAAACGGGGGCAGAGAAGGGCCAAACATGTATATTTATGGTAACATAGACAATGTGGATTACTTTGATTTCCAGTATGAAGTTAGGCTGCATTTCATGTTAAGGTAGGGCAATTAATCGAAAACCGACATTTAGAAACTCTAACCGACTTAATCTTGCTCATGTCAGTTAATCGTGGTGTTCACTGTTGCCATGACAACAAAGGTTCCATATCTTTAAAGGAATTTGAAAACTTGTCTCCAGTGATCATTTTAACCCAAACCATGATCTTTACATAGCTCTCATCAAGTCAACTAGACATTAACCACAGCTTCCTTCTGCTTCTCTCTTTCGTTCCTTCCTTCCTTTCCTCTGTCCTTCTTTCCTTCCTTCCTCCCTTCCTCTTTTCCTTTCTCCATTCCTTCCTTCTTCCTCCCTCCCTTCCTTCCTTTCCTCTGTCCTTGTTTCCTTCCTTCCTCTTTTCCTTTCTCCCTCCTTCCTCCCTCTCTCCTTTCCTTTCTTCCTTCCTCCCTCCTTTCCTTCCTTCCTCCCTCCTTCTCTCTTTCGTTCCTTCCTCTCTCTTTCCTCCCTTCCTTCTTTCCTCCCTTGCTCCCTCCCTCCTTCTTTCCTTCCCTCCTTTCCTTCCTTCCTTCCTCCCTCCTTCTCTTTCGTTCCTTCCTCTCTCTTTCCTCCCTTCCTTCTGTCCTCCCTTCCTCCCTCCCTCCTTCTTTCCTTCCCTCCTCCCTTTCCTCTGTCCTTCTTTCCTTCCTTCCTCCTTTCCTACCTTCCTTCTTCCTACCTTCCTTCTTCCGTCTTTCCTTCCTTCATTTTAACCCAAACCATGATCTTTACATAGTTCTAATCAAGTAAACTAGACATTAACCACAGCGTCACACCACATGTGCCAAAATATCACAAAATATTGAGAAACTGAAAATACATAATCGTTCATTAATCGTCATCGAGGTTAAAAGTTCAATTAATCGTGATTTTGATTTTTGCCATACTGAATTTGAATTGTGCCTGTCACATCATCATGAGTGACACTAGGTTTCCCATCTTCTGCAGGTACTTAAACATATTCTTTTATATGCCCCCCCCCCCCCCCCCCACCAAAAAAAATGCTGTTAACTCCTGAATGTAATCCGACACTTCTGAATTCTTAAAGCCGAGGAATCACCTGATAGAGACGGCGGAGAATCAGATAGGTCATTAGACTGAGGTAAACAAGCTTTTTGCATGAGTGTGTTGACAAAGGCTTTACAATGATATCCACAGCTTTGCATTCTGATTGGTTTTCACCCTCCTTGGCATTTGGAAAGTGCATACCGTGTATGTGAGTGCTCTTTGTCCAGGTTTGTATATTTAACCAAGTAATTGACTGGTTGCCCTTGCTTGGGGGGTGAGAGAGGGAGGGAGGGAGCGAGGGAGGGGGGGAGGAGGGGGGCAGAGGGACAACGAATTGACCTCAATATTCAGGGTGAACTGGAAAAACAGTTTGACAAGTTTCTGTGAGTGGAGCTTTTACATGGTAACAGATGAAGTGGATAACGTGGGGAAACATTGTTGTTAGTTGTTATCTGTCTTTGCTACCGCTTCATGTCAAACGTTCAACAGCCGCTTCCTTCTTCTTCTTCTTCTTCTTCTATCAACAAAAAGGCCTGTCCCTGAATTTCTGGAGCCTTTTCTATAAAATGACTCACCACTGAAATTAGCATACAGATAGCAGGGTTTTTTTTTGTCACTTTCTTTATCCATCTGACAAAAGAGAAGAACATCATTTCTTGTAGTTGAGATAGAAAACATGCTTTCAGTCTACAAGGTTTTAGAGACGTTCTGCTATTGAAAACAGCTGTTGGCCCCATTTAGTATTTACTAATCAGGGGCACAGGTCACGTACTATTTCATTTAAAAAAGGTCAGAGGCTGTAGAAGTATTGATGAATGTGATGTGATGCTTTTTTTTTCAGCGGTGAACAAAGTCCGGACGTGGGCTTTGGACCGTGAGGTGTTTCAGAACATCATGAGGAGGACCGCTGAGATGAGGCACGAACAGTACCGCAACTTCCTCCGAAGGTTAGAGCCCAAAAAGCTAACATCACCTCACTATTATAATTCTTTTTTTCCCCTCATATAAGAAATCGAAGTAGACTTTTGAAGACCTCTGACTTGACTTAACGCTGATTTATCAATTAGGAACAAGTGTTTTCTGAGGATATGATATAAATATGGTTACCAAACACCTACATCAAACTATCTGATGGTTATTGTAGGAAATGACCAACAGCTGGGGTCTAAAAGGTAGAAAAAGGGGTTCAATTGCTCAGTAAGTCACTTTTGGAGCTACAATTATTTTATCTGATATATAGTATACATACTGTATATCTGAAGGTTAGCCCCAAAAAGCTAACATCATCTTACTGTTATAATTCTTGTTAGCAATACCACAAGTTTTATTCATATAAGAGAGCAAAGAAGAAGACTTTTAAGGTGGTATTATGGAGATCTCTGACTTGACTTAATGCTCATTTATCAATCAAAGTGTTTTCTGAGGATATGATATAAATATGGTTACCAAACACCTACATCAAACTATCTGATGGTTATAGTAGGAAATGACCACCAGCTGGGGTCCAAAAGCTAGAAAAAGGGGTTCAATTGGTCAATAATTGGTCAGTAAGTCACTTTTGCAGTTCTTCATAATACAAATCTTTTATCTGATATCATACAGATAGTAGTAAAGGTGCAATTTCAGATTTAACTATTTGGCTAAATTGTCAAAAAACAAAATAATAGTCCAGATATTTAAGATTTGGAGGTGTTGTTTGGCAAAATAACAGAATAATTGTTAATTTTGGTATTTAAATTCATACATTTTTGCCTCATGGACAAAACAAAGCTCAGTTTTCTTGTGATAATTTAAATATGAGAGAAATTAATCAATATTTGAGCCGCTAAGAAGCAAAGAGACTGAAATAGATAAACTCACAGCAACAGAGAGCCCTTCATACACTGTTGGTTATCTAGTTATTATCGCTGCCATTTCCTCAATTAACTGCTTATTTACACATCCAGCAGACACACAGCAACATTATCATCCCACTCCAGTCATATTTATATCCACCATCCACCATCCACCATCCGCCATCTAAATCCATTATTTTCTCTCTTTTAGCTCTGATTTCCACTACAGCACCAATCAAATGTTTGGACACAGGGTTTAGAGCAGAGGAGTCAAACTCATTTTCATTCAAGGGCCACATACAGACCAATTTAATCTCATGTGGGCCGGATCATTAAAGAGATGGAGGGAAGGAAGGAAGGAAGGAAGGAAGGAAGTTAAGGAAGGAAGGAAAAACAGAAGTAAGAAAGGTATGAAGGACAGATGGAAGGAAGGAAGGAACGAAGAAAGGTAGGAAGGACAGAAGGAAGGAATAAACGAACGAAGAAAGGAAAAGGGGAAGGTAGAGAGGAAGGACAGAAGGAAGGAAGGAAGGAAGGAAGGAAGAAAGGAAGAAAGAACAGAAGTAAGAAAGGTATGAAGGACAGATGGAAGGAAGGAAGGAATGAAGAAAGGAAAAGGGGAAGGTAGGGAGGAAGGACAGATGGAAGGAAGGACGGAAGTAAGAAAGGTAGGAAGGACAGAAGGAAGGAATAAATGAACGAAGGAAAGGGGGAAGGTAGAGAGGAAGGACAGAAGGAAGGAAGGAAGGAAGGAAGAACAGAAGTAAGAAAGGTATGAAGGACAGATGGAAGGAAGGTAGGAACGAACGAAGAAAGGAAAAGGGGAAGGTAGAGAGGAAGGACAGAAGGAAGGAAGGAACAAAGAAAGGAAAAGGGGAAGGTAGAGAGAAAGGACAGAAGGAAGGAAGGAAGGAAGAAAGGAAAAGGGGAAGGTAGGGAGGAAGGACAGATGGAAGGAAGAAAGGTATGAAGGACAGAAGGAAGGAATAAACGAACGAGGAAAGGAAAAGGGAAGGTAGAGAGGAAGGACAGAAGGAAGGAAGGAACAAAGAAAGGAAAAGGGGAAGGTAGAGAGGAAGGACAGAAGGAAGGAAGGATGGAAGGAAGAAAGGTATGAAGGACAGATGGAAGGAAAGTGGGGCCGGATTGCACCCCTAGACGGGCCGGTTCTGGTCCGCCAGCCGCATGTTTGACACCCCTGATTTAGTATATATATATATATATTTAGATTTAGCTGCTATATATATTCATTATATGTGAGCCTGTCATTGGCGACGGAGAACAAAAGAAAGAATAAAAGTCCCTCTGGCCAGACCTCGACTTGTAGATCTTGATTGTATAAAAGTTTAGTTAAAGTGTTTACAGTCATAAAAAGAGGTAACTGGATTACACAATATGCACAATGTTTCAGTTACAGTCTAAAGCTGAGGCATTATTTGATTACCGTGACACAGGAAATGTAGTTTGTACATGAAAGGCACTGCCATCCCTGAGTACAGTCATTTGTATCGCAGTGTATACGCAGAAATTAATGTTCATCATCTGTGTTTTCTCTTTTCTGTCAGTGTGTCACTCCTGGCTAATCTACCAGAGGACAAGCTAAGCAAAATAGTGGACTGCCTCGAGGTGGTAAGTTATTCTGTCAAACTCTCTCTCTCTCTTTTTCTTTTTTTTTTTCTTTTCCTACATACAGGAGGGACAATTTGACTTTTCATTGTATTGCCTCTCAGGATTGCGCAACCCCTTCTGGAAGCTCATGGGAGCCCCAGCGTTGCAGATAGCTGCTGTCAAAATATCATTACCATTTGGCCATATACCATTACTGCATGTCAGCATATTCTCTCTACCTCCAGTTGGCAAAACCTCACAAATTACCTTGTTGATGAACAGAGCCGATATTATTCCTGTCATCGCCAGACGCTGTATATTGTTACCATAATTATTTGACCAAGGCCCCAGAAAGTGTTTATTCAAATGGAGGAACGAGTGATTTCTTAAAGATGTGCGAGTGACAGGCTTTTGGTGTGAGAACATACGAGTGTGTTAAAGTTAAAGTGAAGGTGTGTGTGTGTGTGTGTGTGTGTGTGTGTACAGTATGTGTGTGTATGTTGAAACACGCAGGAGAATGCCTTTACTTCATTTTCTCCTCTTATAAGCATTGCATTTCAACGGAGCGGAGGTTGTCAGCTACGGGTGAAAAAAAAACTAAAAAAAAAAAAAAGCCTTTCTCAGCATCTTCTCTTCACAATGAAATCTTCAAGGACGTTTTCTCTCGCAATCGCCGGTCATCCTGCTAGTTTTCCCAAACGAGAGAATTTCCTTATTCAGTCATTTTCTAATGGAGCTGCTTCTATTGCATCTCGGGGGGGCGGCGGGAGGGCGGCTGTAACCTAATAGTGGTGCAGATGTTCGTCGAGAATCCGCCAGATAATATTGAAGCTTCTTGTCAAACAGTGGGGAAATGGAATTTGGTGTGTGTGTGTGTGTGTGTTTCTTTCCTGTATTGTATGTCTGTGTGTGTGTGTGTGTGTGTGTGTGTGTGTGTGTGTATGTGGGGATCCAAGTACTTCGTTTTAAGGATCCTCTGTCAGGTTTTTAGTCAGATCTGCAGATTGGAACTTGAAATGGAAAGTCTCGATGGCAAAGAAGGAGCTCTGTTGCACATAAAAAACATAAAAATTAAGACGGTAATAACTTATCTTGTCATTCACTCATGATCCCGGCATCAATTTTATTGTAATACCATTTCAGAAGTCTTAACCAGCTTACCTAAAAAGCTGCTGCTACTACTAAAAGCAGTCTGAATTTGGAAGCTCAGCTAAGCCAATAACTATACAGTAATATAGTAAGAAGATTAGCTTGCTGCTTTGTGATCCCTTTTCTTTCATCTTAAACCATCTGCCTTTACTAATTCGGAAAAATGTTGATCTGGTAACCCGGTCCAGCTAAAAAGAAGATTTTTGTCTCATGAGTTGGAATAACTCACATCAAAGTATGTTGGGGAGTAAAACGGCATGTGTGGAAAAAAAAAAAGTGAAAGTTTTTTTTTTTTGGCACCAGAGGGAAGCTTCACAAAAATCTGATAAATTCAAAGTCAAAAGCTTTTTGTGCAGCAGACCATTAAACTTTTTGTGGCAGTAAAATATCACACTGCTGCGACTTTTTGCTACTTATCAAGGACAGTCATTGTTATTTACATGACTGGAAGATATCAGGAAGCTGTAGGTCATTTTAAGTGTGTATCAATAATGCATACTTTATTGTTCTGGCCTTAAATTTGCACAGAAACCAGACAGAGGTATTGAAATTCAACTTACATAGGTCACAAATAGAATATGAACCAAGTGAATCAAATGCTGTTATATATAAAAAATCTACTCTTGCATAGGTTGGAGTGTCAGAAAGTATCACTTGTCTCTCATATTTCAGCTCATTTTAAATCATTCATGCGTGCTCATGTCGTGACTCTGTGATTTCATCAGCTCCTTGAAGGCAGCGTGGTGCTTTCAAGGAGTCAGCCCACCTGGGGGCTGCTGAACACTGTGGTTACGTGTCACCTTATGTTTCTTTTTTTAGTATTTCTGTCACTAGTAGCAGCAGAGAGAGAGACATGCAGTTTGTGTATGTGCTGTGACTGGTCGATTGACAGTCAGTTGCAGAAAATAGGGCGACTGCAGCCAAACTCAACAACGCAGCAGAGCACAAGTGGTACTTTTCCAACACTGACATGAGCGGAGTAAAGTTGATGGTAAAGATAAGTCAGAAGGGGGATGTATGTGATTATTGGGGTCAGGGTACTTGAAGTATTTTAAAAGGAGAGATGTGCTTTACTTCAGCTTTTCCTAAAAAAGGTAAATGTTTGGCTCCAGTTCAGGATTCAGCCTCAGCAGCCGGATATATAACAAAAACCTGAGACACCGTTCAAACGCCGTCGCTCCCCTGCACAGTCACTGTATCATCCCAGACAGTCTTTATAAACAAAACCTTGGCATGTTGTCTCCGCTGTCATGGACGGGTGTTAAACTAGGCTCTCCTGAAGCGTAAACCGGGCGTAAACAAGCTCGGACGCTCAAGGAAAATGCCACTTGTGTCAAGAGTTTTGACAGTAAACACGAAGGGGAATGTTTACGCGTGGTTGCTCTGATTTGTTTGTCCTCTTTTTGCCAAGATCCTCTATAGTCAAATGGATTACAGCCGTGGACAGTTGTCTCAGCTGCAGGAATTAGGCATCTGTCCCAGAGAACATTTCATCCTGGTCAACTTCATTCTTCGCACTTCCTCGTCTTCACCTAAGAGCTCTCGAATGGGGAGGGGATCTGGCAGCTCGCTGATTCAGCCTCTTAGCTTTAGTGCTGTAGTTGTTTTATGGTGGGTGTTTGGTTTGATATGAACAGAGAGTGACTGACAGCGTGAAATAGAGGCATTTGTCTCCGAATGGCACCTCACCGGACAGAGAGAACATACTGTGCCTCAGTGTTTAACTCAACATTATTTCAAAGTGTCGTTCAGGTTAATGTCATCTGTCAAGCTGAACTAAATATTGAGACAAACTTCTTCAGTTGGGGTTTTATTTCCCTAACTGGGTTGTGTTGTGGTGTGCAAATGAGCAGCGTCTTTACTTTATGACATAGACTGTATAGAAGAAATGGACGTAACATCCGTGACGTCACCCATTGGTTTGTGGACTGCTGCTTGGAAGCCAATAGTTTTGAATCTGGGCAGCGCCATCTTGAAAATTTCAGGTGCATGCTGGGAAAAATAAAAACACGGATTCTACTTATATGGGCATGAGGCGGGGCCATGGGCGGAGCGGGGAGGTTGCTATGGTTGCGAGGGCTGGATCTCGAGGACACTGGTCAATCAACCTGTCAATCAGGACATAGCCACGCCCTAATGCATACCCTGCTTTATCATCAAATATAAAATCAGGGAGGCCAAAATGTCCCAAATGAACACCATACTGCATTGAAGAAGGCTTTAAACTAGCGATTGAGACCATAAACACATTTTGAAAACATTTACTGAGGTTAGAAATCAAGTGAGAAGTTGGTGAATTCTCCATTGACTTGTATAGAGACGGTCGCCCCCTGGTGGCCTTTTGACAGAATGCATTTCTAAGTTACTTTCACGTTGGCTTCATTTCAGAGGACCGGAACTCCCCGCCTGCTTTATGATAGAAAGCACTGGTTTGTGATTGGCTGGCAGGTGTCTGTTAAAATCGCATAACAAGAAACCTCAACAGGTTATCCTCTGTCCTAAATCATTGATAAGAGTATATTAAAGGCACCTAAAATCAACAGCAAGAAGTGAATTTAGTTGTAAACGTGCATTTGCATCAACAACATGCACAACACAAACAGGGACCTACTAACTAACTGCATCGCTCCATGTTGATACTAACCCTTTAAATAACCAGTGTGTAGGATTTAATGGCATCTAAATGTGAGGTTGTAGATTGCAACCAACTAAATTACCTCTTCCTCACCCCTTATAAGTATGTAGGAGAACCTGTGGTGGCCATGAAACTCACAAATATTCGAAAGGCCCTCCTTAGAGTCAGTGCTTGGTTTGTCCATTCTGGGCTACTGTAGAAACATGACAGTAGCCTAAAACATGGCAGCCTCATTGAAAGAGGACCCGCTCCCTATGTAGATATAAAGGGCTCATTCTAAGGTAACAAATACACAATGACTATTGATATGATATTTTCAGGTGATGACACATTAATTTAAAATATTGAATGTTATATTCAATATCTTCCAAGTCCATTCATTAGATGCCACTATATTCTACACACTGGTCCTTTAAAACTGCTGCATTTATAGCAACATAAGTTTTGTCTGAAATAGTCTTAAGTGAACTATTTGACTATGAGCAAATGTGGAAAAAAAATGGATGATGTTTTGAACACAGCTTCTTTTTTAACCTGTTTTTTCCACTTTGGATCACAGCAGAAAAACAGCTCTCTCTGTATCTGCAGTTAAAGCCAAACTCCTGTAATCTGTTCTTGTGAAAAATACTTTTCTTGTTTCCTGACAGCAGCATAAACTAAGATACAGTACAGTAAAAAAAGGTCATTAGTAAGTGATGGATTGCTTGTGAATTAGTAACAGATACAACAATGTACTTATTTTTTATTTGTAAGTTAATTTAATCAAGTTAAACAAACATTTGCTGCCTAAAGTTTTCAAAATGTCAGAATGTGCTTTCTTCTCTCATTTACAATAATTGAATTTGTATTTTTTACATGTACTAATAAATAGAAACAAAACTAAACCAAACAAAAAATGATCAAGTGGTTAAAGAAGTAATTATAGCAGCCTGTGAATAAGGTTGTTATAAAATGAATCTGCATGATGAAAGGTCCATGACACCCTTTAAAAACTTCACAAGTAGCGTCAACTATTGACCTGTATTTCATGTTTCATTAATCCCATTGACCCCTCAAAATGCCTCCCTGCTCAGCAGTTTGAGAAGCTCTGAATAACAGAGCATCACTGATCTGAACTCCAGCTCTCATCCCGCAGGGGATCGGCAACCAGGAATCAGACCAGCAGGGTCGATGGTTCAATCAATGCAATGCTTCAATTCTGACTGTTGTCCTCCTCCCCTCCCCCTCCTCTGCACATTAGGAATACTATGACAAAGGAGAATACGTCATCCGGGAGGGAGAAGAGGGCAGCACCTTCTACATCATCGCACAGGGAAAGGTAACGTGTCTGACAAGTTGTAACAGGTAACATGAGAAAGCAACACAAACACACACACAAGCACACAATGCAGCTCATTAAAGTTCCTCAAACTGCAACTCTGACGCTTCACTAACTCCAGTGATGGAAGAAGTATTCAGGTCATTTACTTCAGTTAAAGTACCAGTACAGCAATGTAGAATACAGCATGAAAAATCATAATTAAGTAAAAGTACTGCAGTATTATGAGTGATGCAGTATTACAGTAAAAGTAGTGATATATTATTATATATGACATCATTAGATTATTAATAGTGAAGCATCAGTGTTAGATCAGCATGTTACTGTTGTAGCTGCTGGAGGTGGAGCTAGTTTACACTACTTTATATACAGTTAGCTAGTTTATACTACTTTATATACAGTTAGCTAGTTTACACTACTTTATATACAGTTAGCTAGTTTACACTACTTTATATACAGTTAGCTAGTTTATACTACTTTATATACAGTTAGCTAGTTTACGCTACTTTATATACAGTTAGCTAGTTTATGCTACTTTATATACAGTTAGCTAGTTTATACTACTTTATATACAGTTAGCTAGTTTACACTACTTTATATACAGTTAGCTAGTTTACACTACTTTATATACAGTTAGCTAGTTTACACTACTTTATATACAGTTAGCTAGTTTATACTACTTTATATACAGTTAGCTAGTTTATACTACTTTATATACAGTTAGCTAGTTTACACTACTTTATACACAGTTAGCTAGTTTACACTACTTTATATACAGTTAGCTAGTTTATGCTACTTTATATACAGTTAGCTAGTTTAGTCCAGTGGTTCCCAACCTAGGGGTGGGGCCCCTCCAAAGGGTCAGCAGATAAATGTGAGGGCTGGTGAGATGATTAATGGGAAAGAACAAAAAACAAAGTTCTGATACACAAATGTGTTTTCAGTTTTTGGACTTTTTCTCTAATCTTTGATTTTTGCTGAAATATTGGATCATTTGAACATTTATAGAAATGAAAGCATGTGAGAAGTTTAGAGGGAAAATCACTATTTGGTGGAGCTGTTAACAACTTATAGACATCTGAAATGTGAGCCGACTACACACTGATTTTTAAAAGATGTCAAAAGACAAAACAGCACTGGTTTCATCTTTAACAATGTGTTGCATTTTAAAAGCTTGTTATATTATCCATTGTGCCAAATCTTCATCTGAAGAGTAACTAAAGCTGTCAAATAAATGTAGTAGAGTCGAAGTGTAAAGTAGCATCAAATGGAAATAGTCAAATAAAGTACCTTAACATTGTACTTGAGTAAATGTACTTTCCACCACTGACTAATTCAAACTTGAAAGTAAACATAAAACCAGACTATCATAATGAAGAAGTTAGGATTAACCAAAAAAAAAAAAAAACTGCTCTCCTCCTAAATTTTAGACTTAAGCTTTTTATGTCTAAAACTGAGTCAACAAGACACAAAAATTCCCCTTACACACTATTTATGCATTTATTTGTTCCATAGCTACAGCATGACACATTAATTGCAGTGCAAACATAAAGTTTTATAGTCAATAACAAAATAGAGAATTTAATTGATATTTTGAGCTTTTATCGTTGTTTTTTTTTAAACTTCAAAACGTATTAAAAGTGCCTTAGAGATGACTCACTTTAAAAAATGAACAAAAAAACCTCTCTAGTCAGGGAGCAACATTTATATTACAGTCAACATTTCAAACCAATATATCCAACACACAAAGGACAATTCTGGTTATTTGTTATTCCATTTTGTGTCATTATCCTCGTTGGTTATTACAACACACAGGCTGCACTGCACAGATTTCTTTGTTCAGGCTTTGTAACAATGAAAACACACGAGGACCAGAGACACAAGCCTTAATCCCGTCCTTTACAACAACAAAATGAATCCTCCAGTGTCTCGCTTAGACAATACTGTAGAAGGTCTCAGATGCACTAATGAGGATGCTGCTTCAGTCTATTGGCTTTTCTCATCAGTCAGCATCAGTATTGAATGGCTGCAGAAATACCACTATTGCCCCCACAGTCTTGCAGCTTCACACTGTATGTTGTCTTCCTATAAAACTATAAAGAAAACTGGATATGACAGTAAATAAAGGAGGAGGATCATCCTGCGAGTAAATGTGGAAAGTAGGAATTTCCTGGTGGCAACCTTGGACTGTTTCCATATATAAGCAAATCAAATCATTATTTTATGCTACAACTTTATATTCAACACTCCTGTTGTCCTCGAGCCGAGGAAGGAAGGGAGGAGGAAGGAAGGAAAGGAGGGAAGGAGGAAGGAAGGAAGGTAGGGAGGGAGAGAGGAAGAAGGAATGAAAGGAGGGAGGGAGGGAGGGAGGGAGGGAGGAAGGAAGGAAAGGAGGGAGGGAGGGAAGGAGGGAGGGAGGGAGGGAGGAAGGAAGCTAGGAAGAAGGGAGGAAAGGAGGGAGGGAGGGAGGAAGGAAGGAAGGAAAGGAGGGAAGGAAGGAAGGAAAGGAGGAAAGAAGAAGGAAGGAAGGAAGGAAAGGAGGGAGGGAGGGAGGGAGAGAGGAAGAAGGAAGGAAAGGAGGGAGGAAGGAAGGAAGAAGGAAGGAAAGGAGGGAGGGAGGAAGGAAGAAGGAATGAAAGGAGGAATGAAAGGAGGGAGGAAGGATGGAGGAAAGAAGGAAGGAAGGAAGATAGGAGGGAGGAAGGGAGGGGTGGGGGGTTAATTGTATGTTTTAATGTTTTGGTTTTATTTTTATTTCTCAAATTGAATGTTTTTATGTTTTTTATTTCCAATTCTTACTGTTAAATGTTTGTTTTATATAAAGCACATTGAGTTGCCATTGTGTATGAAATGTGCTCTATATAAATAAAGCTGCCTTGCCTTGCCTATATAAAAGTGCTTTACATGATTTAGTTTCCTTATATTTGAGCCTCTAATGGATCTTGTTGTACACCTGACTGATGATTCATGCAGTCCATTAGAAAGGTTCATAACCTATTTAATTGATATTTCTTCCCAAAGTACAATCCCTATTTTTTGCCGATCCATCAGCAAAACAACACGTTGGTCAAACTGTATGTGAGTCTGGGAGGTGCAGGGTCTATGACTCACCCGCCTGTCTGTCTGATAAGTCGGCAACCTGACACCGGGGGGCGAGGGGAGATGGAGAGGGGCCACAGTTAGTCCACAGGGGACTTTCAAAATGCCATTATGAGCCGATGTTGAGACAGCAGCTCCTCGGCGCTAAGCTAACCAAACCAGAGAGAGAGACACACACACATGTTGTTTAGGGAGGAGTGGGGGCTAATACAGGAAATGGCTTCACTACCCCTCAACCCCCACCCCTCACCCCCCGCCCTCTTACACCCCCATGACCAGGGAGGGAATAAACTCTGAGAGCGCCTGCCACCAGGAAAAACAAGGGAAGTGAAGTTCACACAGGTCAAACGGGACACTTAGCTAAAACACACGCTGGTCGTTACGGCTGTGATGTCACCGCGGCACGATTGGGTGCATGAGCGGGGGTGTTTGACCTCGGCTGAGGTGGGCCACTGGTTTTTAAAGCCTCACAAATTACAGAGAAAGTTCAGCCTACAACAATCCAGGCGGCTGCTGCTGCTGTGTTTTTGTTGAAAACTGCGCGAGTAGCAGTTTGAGGAACGGCGAGCGGAGCAAAACGGAGGCGTCTGAATAAAAATAAAAAAAACCCCTCCTACAATTAATGTGTCTGTTTTGACAGCACGTCAAGAAAATATGAAGTGCATCTCCTCCACCGAATCACTCATCCTGTTTCAATTACTATAATTGAATATGTCAATTATTTCAGTTTCTCCAAATTTTAACTCTTTACAAAGCATGTAAAAATATTTGGAGTAAATTGGAAGCACCTGTCAAAGCTGCTAGAGGTGAACATGACACTCGACTTGCGGATGAATGAAAAGTGCTTTTAAACGTTACGGCTAACTGTGTTGTGCAGGTGAAGGTGACGCAGACCACCGAGGCCCACAAACAGCCCCAGATCATCAACACGCTGCAGAGGGGAGAGTACTTTGGAGAGAAAGCACTCATAAGGTAACGGCAAACACTGATTCTGACTTTTACAGATGCTACTTAGAATTCTTTCTAATTTCCTGTTGTTATTTAAAAAGGTGTCAGTATGCTTCAAACAAAGTCTGAGAGGGCTACAACAAATTTCGTAACTTTCTGAAACCAACAAGCCGACAATCAAACGCTGTTGCCGATATTTAAAAATGCCCGGTTTGATTCTTGTGGAACGGCTCATGACTCTTCCAGTGAAGACTCTCTGACCAATCAGCGGCCGGCAGTCTGTTGACGCCACATTTAGTATCCGCTTGGCTCGCTTGGAACCTCAGCAGAGCAGGTACTAAAAAAGTAGCAGGTACCAGGTACTATCCCTAGTGGAAACCAAAAAAAAACTGAGTCGAGGTGAGTCGAGTCGAGCCGGAACTGTGTAGAGGAAAAGTGCCATAAGCAAGAAAGCAGGATTTGAAACTGTCTTAAGCTCTCTCCTTTCATACTTCATGTAGTATAGTTGATTGTATCGCTGGTATTAAAGTAACAGTAACTTTAATTTTAACAAGGGGAAAGATGTAGTATAGTTGATTGTATCGTGATAACAGGGTTACGTGAAAGGGGGGGGGTAAACAAAAGAGGCGAGGAGAAACTGTTGAAGTACGAGACAATAAAACATGTTGAAATGCCACAATTTGCTCTTTTATTGGAATACACCACACTTCACAAAACTACTTCTATCATATTCTTTGTGTTTGTAAATTTGAGCACAACACCATGAATGCCTCAAAGGGGAAGCTAACCAAAAGTGAGTGCCGATATCTATCATATACATGATTATTGGCAGGCTTTTTGCCTCACTTTTGAGTTTGGCCACCTGCTAGTTGTGTCAACACACTTGAATTTATATGTGGTAAAATAACACAGTGTATGAGCTCGATTGTTTCAAGCATACCTCAGCTTTAAGTCAAGTAACCCAGTCTAATAAAACTGGTTGTGGGGCGGTGTTTAGCTCAGTGGGTGAGGCTATGTGCCCATGTGTTGAGGCTATAGTCCTCACTGCAGGCGACCCCAGTTCGAATCCGAGCGGTCCTATCCTGCATGTTATTCCCCCCTCTCTGCCTCCAGTTTCCTGTCTCTCTCTACCTGTCTGTCCATTAAAGGCAAAAAGCCCTAAAATATATACTTGTTCAGGTAAAGTTAATGCTAAAGCCACAAGGAAGTAAAACAAAACTAATGCAAAGTAATAATAACAGGAGCCTTCTGGTAAATATGACATTTAAAACTATAAATTTGTGACTTTCTGAGCCCGTTAATCATGACGGACTAATAAAATTGCTTATTCAGGTAAAGTTCAAATATCTGACACTACAGAATATATATTTATATATATATATTTACTGCCATGCTAAAGCCACATGGCAGTAAAACAAAACTAATGCAAACTAATAACAATAAGAGGCTTCTGGTAAATATGACACTTGTCAAATTAATTCCATTTTAGGTTTAAATCTGTAAATTTGTGACTTTCTGAGCCTGTTAACTATGACTTGCATGGTTTTGAATGCACGAACACAGCGAGACAAGTCAGAAAATATCAGTATGCTTTGATGAGTCTGATGCACTGAACTTCTCTTTCTCTCTTTTCAGCGATGATGTCAGGTCTGCCAATATCATTGCTGATGAGAACGGGGTGGAGTGCCTTGTCATTGACAGAGAGTGAGTATTAACACCAAACTCCCCCAAAAACATTGTTGATTAGATGCTGCTGGTAGAAGTTTCTCAGGTTTAAAATATTTTGGATCATAATACAAGACAAGATTGTCCTGTATCTACTGTAGAAGCATGTTAGCTCTGCAGCTGAGTATTTTGGGAGGGGGAACTTCACCGTTTCCTAAACCCATCTGCCCATCCTATGTTGTAATTGAGTGATGGTGACATTGACAGAGAGTGAGTATTTTGAATTTGAAAGTAGAGTTTTCTTAAATTAACACCAAACTCCCCAAATAATATTATTGGTTAGACGCTGCAGGAAGTTTCTCAGGTTTAAAATGTTTTGGGTCATGATACAAGACAAGATTGTCCTGTATCTAGAAGCACATTAGATCTGCAGCTGTGAGCAGAATCAGAGTATTTTGGGAGGGGGATCTTCACCGTTTCCCAAACCCATCTGCCCATCCTATGATGTAATTAAGTCATGGTGACATTGACAGAGAGTGAGTACCCAAATAATAGGTTTATTACAGGTTTAAAATGTTTTGGATCATGATACAAGACAAGATTGTCCTGTATCTAGAAGCAGCTGTGAGTTCAATTGAGTATTTTGGGAGGGGGAACTTCACCGTTTCCTAAACCCATCTGCCCATTGAGTGATGATGACATTGACAGAGAGTGAGTATTTTGAATTTGAAAGTAGACAAGATACAAGACAAGATAGTCCTGTATCTAGGGTTAGGGTTAGTTCTGCAGAGTATTTTGGGAGGGGGGGACTTCACCGTTTCCTAAACCCATCTGCTCATCCTATGTTGTAATTGAGTGATGTTGTGACAGGAAATCTGATTTAAAATAATTATCTTTTTCTTTTCTTTTTTTTTTAATTTTATGAATCATTACCCAAAAATATTGTTGATTAAATTATGAAGTATGAAGCAAAACACTGAGCTGAGATTCCTTCCAGAATCACCTCTGAAAAATGTGTAAATACCATCTGAAAATTAAATCTCCCGTTTGTCCTCTTAGCACCCTGCAGTGTAATGTGATTAACAAGAACTAACATGATGTGATCTCGTGTGAGGAAACATATGATGGCGTGTTTTTGGTATCTATCTGCCGCTGCCGCTGCTGCTGTCAGTGCGTGAAAAATGTCCTTTTACCTGATTTTCTCCCGTTAAAAAAGCGATCCTTCATCTCGGTGTGACACGTCTGTTAAATCAACGTTGAGGTTTCGGAGGCTATCGGCCAACATTCCAGCGGTTCCACTGCTGACGTGCAGTTGTTGTTTTTCTAGGACATTTGATCAGACGGTGGGCACCTTCAATGAGCTGCAGAAGTACCTCCAAGGCTACGTGGCAACACTTGATCGTGACGACAAGAAGAGACACGCCAGGTGCAGTGCTGAGTACTCGGGCCAAAAAAATATGAACAAGGCTGTTTCAACTTTCAACTTCTGTTTGTTAGAAAAAAAATGACATAATGGGTCACACAACAAAATGCACTGGTGGGGGGGGGGGGGGGGGGGGGGCATAGGGAATAAAGTGGACAAAAATAGCAATAATCCACATTAAGCATATATTTTTTAGTGTTTCTTAAATAATGAATGTCTTATGAAATGACTGGAGGGACTAAGAGACTTATGTAATTGCACAAGTGATGATTTTTGTTAGTTGCAGTTTCAGTTAACCCTCCTGTTGTCCTCAGGTCGAGGAAGGAAGGATGAATGGGAGTGAGGGAGGGAGGGAGGAAGGAAATGAGTAAGGAAGGAAGAAAGGAAGGAAAAGAGCAAAGAAGGAAGGAAAGTAGGAAGGAAAAGAGCAAAGAAGGAAAGAAGGGAGGAAGGAATGAAAGGAGGAAGGAAGGAAGGAAAGTAGGAAGGAAATGAGTAAGGAAGGAAGGAAGAAAGGAAGGAAAATAGCAAAAAAGGAAGGAAGGAAGGGAGGAAGGAATGAAAGAAGGAAGGAAGGAAGGAAGAGAGGAAGAGAAGAACGAAGGAAAAATTCAAGAAAGAGGGAAGAAGGAAGGAAAGAAGGAACAGTCAAAAGAGAGATGGGGTCAATTTGACCCTGGAGGACGACAGGAAGGTTAAAGCTTATTTCTACTCTTTCTAGTAAAAAGTAACTTAACCCTCCTGTCGTCCTCCAGGGTCAAATTGACCCCATCTCTGTTTTGATTGTTTCTTCTTTCCTCCCTTCATTCCTTCCGTCTGTCCTTCCTCCCTCCATCCTTTCGTTTCCTCCTTCCTTTCTTCCTCCCTCCCTCCCTCTTTTCTTCCTTCTTTCCTTCCTCCCTCCCTCCTTTTGATTCCTCCTTCCTTCCTTCACTCCTTCCTCCTTTCCTTCCTTTCTCCCTCCCTCCCTCCTTTCCTTCCTTCTTCCTCCCTTCTCTCCTTCCTTCTTCCTTGACTCGAGGACAACACGAGGGTTAACAGTGAAAAATTAAACTTGACACTACTTTGCCTATTTGAAAGTCCACCGCTCTCATAAGTTGGATCGTCCCTTTGTCTGTATTTCCATTCAGGAGGTCGGTGTCACGCCACCAGAGTCAGCCTTTGTCTCCAGACATCATCCAGCTGAAGGAAATGGTGTCGACGTTCTCTCCGTCCAGGCCCTTGGACCACCTGGAGATCATCTCTACTCTCGGGGTCGGCGGCTTTGGACGAGTAGAACTGGTGAGATGGAGCGACGCTTCAGTTCATATCAGTCTAAAAGCAAAGGCCCAATCTATCTTACATGTTAGAGGATACAAATATATAAGCCACTTACTCCACAACCATTATATTAGCCTGTAAATCATAGGACTGTAATGTAGTGACATAAAATTAATTTATCTCTGTACAATATGAAGCTCCAAAATAAAAGCCACCAATAGAGATGAATGCATGTTCAATGGATGCTAAATTATACTTTACCCTCTTTGGTTTTGAATATCACTTAAACCAAACTATACTAATGATCTTAATCCATTTATATATTATTTTGTTATATAAGAGAATTCAGGGTTCTACCTGGACAATCATTCTCGTAGGCCGATACTGAGGTCATGCAGCCTTGTTGCCAGGGGCAACACAGATTCTCTAATGAATCACGAAGCCTCCTTCATGTCCACTGCATTACCGGATCAGACTACCGTGTATGACAGTTGTGTTTGACATTAAAAATGTGCCGATGGTGGTAATTAGCTTGACCCTGCAGCAGGTACTGCGGTATAGCAGTAATTGTCACAGCCAAAACTAAGATGACCCCCATGTTTAAAAAAAGAAACACATTAGCTTAGCCTTTAACTATTCAAGTAAGCTAGTTCAGTGTAGTTTATTGTCATTCATACATGTTAAAAACATGAAGGAATGAAATTTGTTACCTAGGACAAGCAGCATACAAAATAAATAACAATAAAAAGCTATATAAAAATAAAGCTGTTATAGATAATTAAATAACCTAAAAACCTTTGATAAATCTAAGCTAGTTAGTTGTTATGGAGGCTAATTATCTTGGTTTTCTCGTTAGCCAATAAATAATTGCAATAAGTTTCATTTGCATCTATATTTCTATATTTCTTGCATCTATATTCTTCCTTATGTCTGTCTTTCTTTCTGTTGTGCTTTATATAATTGTAAACTGAATATCTTAGGGTTAGGGTGACCTGAAGGTAAACCAAAATAAGACATTTAGAAGACGATTTAATTTAATAGATTAAACAAATAATTGCAAAAATATACTACAGATTGATGGATAATGAAAATGAATTACATTTGAGGGGCTTAGTTATTAATTTTGACCTAATTAGACTCTGAAAAAGCAACTCCTAGATGCATGAGTTGCTTTTTCAGAGCTTTTCTCCAGTCCTGTGACATCACTTCCTGTTATTACTCCCCTACAGGTAAAGGTGAAAGGCAAAGACATCACCTTCGCACTAAAAGTCATCAAGAAGAAGCACATCGTTGATAACAGGCAGGAGGAACACATCCACTCGGAGAGGAAGATACTCGCCGAGGCTCGCTCATCTTTCGTTGTCAAGTCAGTCCTCCCGCCTCAGCTTCCGAAGAAACCATTTCCATTTTTTTGTCCGACATGATGAAGCTCTGCTCCATTAGTCTGAGAAAACAGTGTGGCGCTTATTAGTTTTTGATGAGATCACAGTCGAGGCCACAAGCAGATTACATCTTCTCAGTGGGTTAGAATGGCAGGGGATATTGAGATGTCTGCTACGAAAATGTAGTTATTTATTATGAAATATGGCAGCGGCGGCTTTTCTTTGCCTTTCGTGAGATTACGATGATCCAATTTCGCCATACGCAGCAGAACAGGCTGAGATATTAAAGCCATTCTTCACCTTTTGAAACGCTCCTCCTGCTGACCTCCTCTCACTCACGCACTCTTATGTATTTATTTAACCTTTTTTTCTCCACATGTTTTATCTATTATCTTTTTATGTTTCTGATCTGCTTTAAAAGACTGATGTAAGATTTAAGATTTTAAGACTATGAAGTGACAGTGTGGTGGAGCATGAGCATGATAATCTGTAAATATCACCACAGGGGTCTATTAATTTTTCGTGAGTTAATAATAGTGTTATTTAAGTTATTATAGTCAACCACAGTATACTATAATTATAAACCCTGCAGTGTTTATGATGTGTTTGCATGATTAGATAATACCACTCTGCTTTGTGTTATTTCTAGTGCATTAGTTTACTGTTTAATAGTAGGAAGGTTTTCCAGGAAATTAAGCCTGAGGGATGCTCAAATGAAAGCTAATGTGGTGTATTTAGGCAAATGATTATTAACTGCTATCCACTAAGTGATAATTAAATTAACAAAGAAAGTAATTGGAGAAAAAATCCTGTGCACTAAATAAAGGAAATTAGTCTTATATTGAATCAGATTATACCAAGTTTGGTTTTAACTAATGAAAAATATATATTAATAACAATACAGCATTGCTACTGTTCTATTTATAGGTTAACTCCATTAAAAAAATAATAAAAACAATCAAATATTGCACTCGTATGTCTAAAAAAATCTAAAAGAAAAATAAGCTTCAGGCAGATTGCGCAATGGCTTAATTGAAAGTTTAATTAATCATCAGCTTGACTGTTGATGGAGACTGTTGCTGTTTTCAGGGCAGGGCTTTTACCACAAAAAGTTTAACTCGTCTGCATCTCTTTCTCCAGACTGTATCGCACGTTCAAGGATGACAAATATGTGTACATGCTGCTGGAGGCCTGCTTGGGTGGAGAAATATGGAGTCTGCTCAGAGACAGGTAGGACTGATGCAACTGATACTGACACATTTGGTGCATTTCAGGTGCATTTGTGACATCCGACCAATTCTCCTGTGCTTCTCCTTACTTGACACCAAAAAGTTTAAATTGGGCTTTCTTACCTTTAGGGGAAGTTTTGATGAGCACACTGCCAAATTCTGCGTGGGTTGTGTCACAGAAGCTTTTGATTACCTCCATCGTAAAGGTGTCCTCTACAGAGACCTGAAGCCGGAGAATCTCATGCTGGATTCTGATGGATACATCAAACTGGTGAGTGTACTGCCAAAAACATGAAGGATGTTTTTCTTTAATGTATATTTTACCTGTATAACCTTCTTCTCTTTAAAATCTGTGTAAAGTAAGGATAAATGTTTTCTGAGTTTGACATACCACAGGAAAGTGTGTTGTTAATCACCCTGCCAAATTCGAATGATTAAAAAAAAATTGCCAATTATATGAAATTAGGCTTCAAAGTTGTGTAAAAATCTTTCTCTGCTCCCAAACGCTACCAAGTGTAATCTGTCAATCAAAGTCACCACCTCTACCAGAAACATGGACGCTATGTCTGAGAGCTTTCAACTGCTAGCTCGGCGGCTAGCTCGGCTGCTAACTGGGTTGCTAGCTCGGCGGCTAACTCAGCTGCTAGCTCGGCGGCTAACTCGGTAGCTAACTCAGCTGCTAGCTCGGCGGCTAACTCGGTTGCTAGCTCGGCGGCTAACTCAGCCAATATTATCCAGCTGCAGCTAGCTCGGCGGCTAACTCAGCTAACTGGCTAACTGTAGTAGACTGTAGTAGTAGTAGTGTGCGCTGAATTTATTTATACCTCTACAGCAGCAGGGGCGGGTTTATGCTAATATTATTTTCAGACCCGCCCACTAAATCCTGAACACAGAAATCTTGAAACACAGTTTGTGAAGCCTAGCTCCACAATTCAAATCTAAATGGTTGAAAAGCTTTTTACACCTTTTTTAGAAATACATTTATGACCTATTTAATGTTTAGAAAAGAAAATGTTTGAATTCACTTTGGTCTTCACTTTACAAAATCAACTTAAAAATGATGCATCATGACTGGATATTTCATAAATGTTGTGGACATCATCTCATCTAATATGCTCTACCAGGTTGACTTTGGGTTTGCTAAGAAGATCAGATGCGGCCAAAAAACCTGGACGTTCTGCGGGACACCGGAGTACGTGGCTCCAGAGATTATCCTCAACAAAGGCCATAACTTGAGTGTGGACTTCTGGTCATTGGGCATCCTGGTGTTTGAGCTGCTTACTGGCAGGTTTGTGAGTCACTTGTGCTTCCAGTCTGGAGTGAATCACCGCCGTCGTAGTCATTATTGCTTTAGCCTTTCCTGCTGAGGGACTTTCATGGAATATTGTTCTCCGACTTAACTTGCTGAAAAGGTTCGCATCAATAGACAGAATTAAAATCACTTCCCTTTTTTTCCTCCGTCTCACAGCCCTCCGTTCTCAGGAAGTGACCAGATGATGACGTACACCTTCATCTTGAAAGGAATTGAGAAGATGGACTTTCCCAAGAAGATCGCCAAGAGACCTGATGACCTCATACGCAAGCTATGCAGGTACATTATAACTTTTTATTAAACGTATTACTTTTCTTATTTTACTTTTATTTTGTCTTTTTAATCGATTTTATCCTAGCTTTAATAACCCTTTTCTCTATTCCCTCTTATTGTACTTATTCATTTATTTATTTACTTATGTTATTTACATTTTCTAAAGATTATTTATCATTCTTAGGTATAACTTTATATTAAACTTCATCTCTTATTTTACTTTTCTTTCCTATTTTTAATCTCTCTTTTAACCTAGTTTTAGTCCAGCTTTTATTAAACTTAATCTTTTATTTTTTATTTTAACCTAGTTTTTACTCTAATTTTTAATAACCCCTTTCTCTTTTCTCTCTTATTGTACTTATTCATTTATTTATTTACTTATATTATTCAAATTATAATTATTTTCTAAAGATTTTTTATCATGCTTATTTTCCTCTTGCGTGCATTGGTCTCCATTTTTTGTCTTTTAATTTGTTTTTCCATCTTGCTTTTACTCCTTTTCTTTATCTTGCCATTTGTTCTGTCTCATTATCAGCCTGTCAATCAACTAATTGTAAAACACTTCGAGCTACACTAGCCTGTATAAATAAAGTTTGATTGACTGATTGATTGATAAATATCACACATGCAGATCAACCGGCATGCTAAATTACTAGCCACCAGATTTCTCAGATTGAACCTTGAAGAAAAGGGGTATTACTTTTCTTTCATCTTTTTAATCTCTTTTTTAACCTAGTTTTTGTCCAGCTTTTATTAAACTTAATCTTTTATTTTACTTTTATTTTGTCTTTTTAATCGATTTTATCCTAGTTTTTACTCTAACTTTTAATAAACCCTCTTCTCTTTTCTCTTTTATTGTACTTATTCATTTATTTATTTATGTTATTTAAATGTTATAAAGATTTTTTATCATTCTTATTTTCTCTTGCATGCACTTTGTTTTTACTCCTTTTCTTTATCTTGCCACTTGTTCTGTCTCATTATCAGCCTGTCAATCAACTAATTGTAAAACACTTCGAGCTACACTAGCCTGTATAAATAAAGTTTGATTGATTGATAAATATCACACATGCAACTCAACTGGCATGTAGCTCTTAAATCCTCTACTCCACCTCTTTAGCTAAATTACTAGCCACCAGATTTCTCAGACTGAAGAAAAGGGGAAGGCTTGTGAATCAGATCTAGTTTTAGTGCCTGAAAGTCTAGAAACCAGTGATAATCAAAGCATCAGAATTTCATTGCATGTCAGTAGATAACGAGAAAAAAGGAGGATGCTAGAATTACTTTACCAAAACAACAAAATGGCAAACGGAAAAATTAATGTACCTCATTTGTATCATGCAGGCAAGATTATACAGATCATCAGCCCAAAACTAAATGTGCCAGCAGTAATTTTTCCACATTGGTTGAACTTTGCAGGAGAAATCCCTCAGAGCGACTGGGCAACCTCAAAAATGGAATAACTGATATCAAGAAACACAGGTAAGGAGGAGCAGATTCATTTTGTTGATGATCTCAATGGGGGAGATTAGCCGTGCAAATTAGCCCTGATTGACATTATGAATGTGGGCCAATGGTTTATGACCTCAGCAATTAGATAATTACTGAACACACAGTACAAGAGCAGTTGGATGTGAAACATATTCAATTAGCTTATTACATTATTGGATTTACCACAGTCTTTCTTCACGTAATATTATTTTCTTCGCTTTGATTCTCGAAAAGTAAGAATCAGGTTTTCATATCTAAAGGGAAAAGGGTCAGAGGGTTTGGAAATCCTGTTTTTTCTAGTTATTTTTAAATGTTTTGCTGGCCTTGGGTCACTGAAGTGATAAGGTCTCTTCCCCTTCATACTGGGGATCCTTTCAGCCGAGCATACCCCAAAGGAATAAGGGTTAAAGTTCAACAAAAACACTGACAAAGATTCTTTGTTAAAAAATAAGTCACATTGTAACTTCCGAGAGGCTACTTTGGATTAGGAAAGTACCAATGTCAAGCTTTGAGTTTATCTTTTTGAAAAATACACAGGCATGTTTTTTTACGTGTTCTCTATAATGTGTCTGAAGGTGGTTTAATGGCTTTAACTGGGAGGGACTGAAGGCGAGGACTTTACTTTCTCCACTCAAAAGAGACGTAAGTAAAGATATTTACCTATTCTAGTAAAAATCTAATGATTGAAAAGCACATTTTAAATTGCTCCAACTAGGCATGGTATGAGGTTCTGGTGGTATGATAACCATAAGCAAAAATATCATGGTTTCATGGTATGGCGGTATTGCGATTACAGCTCTAAAATGTTCCTAAAAGGAAGAAAAATAAAGATAGACATGTTAATTTAACCTGAATATACACTGTAATGACAGTGTGAGGTGGTCGTGATACTCTACGCTGCAGCTACACCACCTGAGGGATTTCTGACCAGCACTTCCTGTCTTTGACCAGACAAAAAACGTCTCATACCTTAGGAACGGTATGACAAAAAATTTGGTGGTTTCGGTTATCGTGACTTTTCATATCGCAGTATACCTTGAACACGGTTATCATCCCATGCCTAGCTCCAACAATGTTCCAACTGAGAAAGTAATTCAGGAGGCATCTTAAAAAACAAATCTCTCACCTGATCCTCCTTTATTGTCTTCTCTTCAACATTAGCTCACAGGACCGACAGATCACAGCTACTTTGACAATTACCCTCCAGATGAAGACATTCCCCCTGATGAGATTTCCGGTTGGGACATGGACTTCTGAAACCTTCTTCTCATCTTTTTCCCCATTTTCCCTCCATTGCACACCTGAACAACAAAATCCTAACTGGGCAAGTGACCTCACATCCACCTCTGGCAGGTGTGTCGGAGGTCCTCAGGTCCTGGGGAACGATAACTGCCATGAAAAGCTAGTTACTTCAGTAATGTATGATTGGCCATCTCAATACAAATGAACAGATATCCTCTTTTGAGTTTGATTTGGAAGTGAGCTCAGCGTGTTATGTAACCATTACTGTCTTGTCATTAACAAACGAAAGCACACTAGCTAATGCATTGCTAATAGTTGTGATATATTAGCATTAACACCAAAATCCATGTTGTGAAAAATGCACCAAATGAGGTCAGAGCTACGGAGACTGTCCATAGTCTGCTGCTGATAAGTTTTGCATCCAAGTGGTGCAGAGGACAGACACTAAATTACACTAAACGCAGCTGACAGTGTTTCTGGGTGGGAAGCCAGTGAGGGATGAGGTCCTTGTTGCTGCATTACGAAACAAAACATCTGTGTGCTTTACTCTGCTTTCAAACTGGTTCCAAAATGATAACAACCATTAATTCATATGAAACTTGCTTTTTTTCACTTCCAAAAAGTACGCTTTTGGTAGGAAACTTGGACCATGGCCAGTTATTCATGCATCAGTGCACATACTGTATATAACATTTATAAAATGGTTCCCAAAATAATATTGTATGAGATGGAAAAACAACAGATTTTGTGAATTTACATCATTTAACTATAGAGATAATGATCCATTAATGACTTAATACTGTACCAAAAGCAGCAGCAGAGTGAATCAACTTCAACAATTTGATGTTTTGTTATCTTTCTGTACAGTTCTGCTTTCCTAAATTAGCCCGCAGCTAAATTACTCATAAAAACATCAACTAACCATATGTTCAGGATAAATCAGCTGACCTTGTTTGGCTGCTTCTCATGTTGTTTTGGGGCAGAAGGACTTAAAACAGGTCATAGTCTACAGTTACCTTATCATGTTTCTACATTATTTATATACATCTATATATATAATGATCTTCATCAGATACCTCTAAAACAGGGGTGTCAAACTCATTTTCATTCAAGGGCCACACATAAACCAATTTGATCTCATGTGGGCCGGATCATTAAAAAGATGGAAGGAAGGAAGGAAAAGAGGGATAAGAAGGAAGAGAATACAGGAGGGAAGGAAAGAAGGAAGGACGGAAAGAAGGAAGGAAGGGAAGAGAAGACAGATGGAAGGAAGAGAAGACCAGAAGGAAGGAAGGAAGGAAAAGAAGACAGGGAGGAAGGGAGAAAGAAAGGTAGGAAGGACAGATGGAAGGAAGGGAAAGAGTAAGAAGGAAACTGGGCCGGATTGGACCTCTTGGCGGGCCGGTTCTGGCCCAGGGGCCGCATGTTTGATACCCCTGCTATAAAATATTATCAGACAATTCTCCTCTGAGTCGTCTTGATGGCTCCAGATGTGACCGGTGGAGAAATCGGTGAAGCGGCTGCAAAAACTCGCACAGTCTGTTTTCTCTACAGCTGAGACAATCTGTGAATTCTACTTAATGGTTTAGATCAGGGGTGTCAAACATGCAGCCCGTGGGCCAGAACCGGCCCGCTGAGGGGTGCAATCCGGCCCACTTTCCTTCCTGTGTTCTTTTCCTTCCTTACATCTGTCCTTCCTTCCTTCCTTCCTTTTTTCCTCTTTGTTCCTTCCTTAATTCCATCTGTCCTTCCTTCTGTCCTTCCAACCTCCTGTCCTTCGTTCATTTCTTCCTTCTTCCCTTCCTTCCATCTGTCTGTCCGTCCTTCACTGTCTGTCTTTCCTTCTTTCCCTTCTTCTTTCCTTCCTTTCTTCCCTCTTTCCCTCCATCTTTTTAATGATCCGGCCCACATGAGATCAAATTGGTCTGTATGTGGCCCTTTAATGAAAATGAGTTTAACACCTCTGGTTTAGATCATACAGTATCTAACAACCATGCTCTACTATCCAAACCAAGCTTGAGGATAAAGCATTTCCTTGTTCCAACAGTGTTATCCTCACAGTTTCCCCCACTGCCCCAAACTAGGCACACAAAAACACAAACACCTTCTCCACTTAAGTTATAGAGTGTGAGCATCCCGCGGCACGGTGCCGGACCTGAAGAAATATTTACCTTTTTGAAGCTGAGTCAACTCTGCGGTTCTCAGCTTCTTAAGAAGGAGGGGACTACGGCTCAGTCTGAGGCGTTGATGATGTGAGGAGAAACAGCCGAGAGGCCAAACTGAGAAAAAAAACCTTCAGGGTTAACTATGACTATATACTTTTTAGGTGCTTAGTGTTTAAAAAAAAAATAAAGATGTATTTTCCCATTTCTAAACAACTGAAGTTCACAGTACATCGACTGTGCACCATGTGTGTATGTATATACTGTACAGTGTAAAGCACAAGTATTAAAAATACTCAATTTATACAATCCAAGCTACTTGTTCCTAAATATAAACTTAAAGGTGCAGTGTGTAGAATTTAGTGCCATCTAGTGGTGATATTTCAGATTACAAGCAATTTTTGAAAAATGTGAAAGGCCCATGATTTTAACACTAATTTAAATGCACTTACTTACCTACATTATATTCCATTTGTGTCAAGTCCATTCTGCGAAATGCAACTAAATATACACACTGCACCTTTAAAAAACAGGAATTTTGTAAATATCACATAACTATGTATACATTGACCAGTGACTGTGTGTGTGTGTGTGTGTGTATAATATATAATAATGTCTTTGTGAGAAAGCACCTAGAATTCCTGGAAAAGCTGTGGCCTTAACATAATGACAACTGAGTTCATGATCGAGCTATGTTTGTTAATATTTCAGTTAGAGATACATTTCTTCTTTTTTTTATTCAATGAAACTTCTTAGATTGGTCTATTTAAATTTTGTTTTATACACCAATAGATTATTACTATTTCTACTGAGAAATATACTCAGACCTTTCTCACTGTGGATATTTTGACTTATCAAACACAGCAGTATGTAATAACATTAATAATAGCAGCATTTCATTTAGTTGTTCCAGTGCCATTAGCTTAATTAATTCATCCTGACATCCTACAAAACTATAACTGGCTGACTGTTTTTCCGACCAGGGAAACAGCCACCAATGAGCACAAACCACTGAAGGAATCAGGGATGTAGGCGGTGATTTAGAGGCCTGGAATAAGGGAAGTCATGGCCCTGTTATTGCACATACTGGCTTATTGGGACACCAAATTAAAACATCTATCAGTAAAGTCTTTAGTTACACTTGCTTTCAGTGGTGTGCACAAGGGGGGGGGCCTCTTGGGAACTAAAATGTGTGCTAAGGTGCCCTCTTGGGAGCCAAAACGCGTGCCGAGGTGCCCTCTTGGGAGCCTAAATGCGTGCTAAGGTGCCCTCTTGGGAGCCAAAACGCGTGCCGAGGTGCCCTCTTGGGAGCCAAAATGTGTGCTAAGGTGCCCTCTTGGGAGCCAAAACGCGTGCCGAGGTGCCCTCTTGGGAGCCTAAATGCGTGCTAAGGTGCCCTCTTGGGTGCCAAAATGCGTGCTAAGGTGCCCTCTTGGGAGCCTAAATGCGTGCTAAGGTGCCCTCCTGGTTGGCAAAACACGCTAAACTGCCCTCTTGGGAGCCAAAATGTGTGCTAAGGTGCCCTCCTGGTTGGCAAAACACGCTAAACTGTCCTCTTGGGAGCCAAAATGCATGCTAAGGTGCCCTCTTGGGAGCCAAAACGCATGCTAAGGTGCCCTCTTGGGAGCCAAAACGCATGCTAAGGTGCCCTCTTGGGAGCCAAAACACGCTAAACTGCCCTCTTGGGTGGCAAAAACATATGTGCCCTTTTTTTTCTTTTCGCCCCTAGCCCTTCAAAAAGTCTGTGCACGCCACTGCTAGCTTTACTGCAATGGCAAGTCAAAATGTCTGTTCCCAGAATGGCCTGTTTGCTTCATTTAAATCAAAGTTTTCTTAAAAGCAGAAATGTAATCAAACTGCTCAAAGCTTCAAAATGTATCTACAGTAATATTTGTTCTAGTAAAGATGTTAAATGTCTAGAGGACTATATGTTGGCACTGTGGTTAAAATCTGACACTCATGAACAGTTAATTGCATTACTTTAAAAGAGGAGTAAATATTCATACGTTGCGGTAGATCCTATAATTTTACAGATTTCATGTTCTTACAATGTACCACCTATAACTGCCTCTGTCTAGTACAATCCTGCAAAACAACTGTATATAAAAGTGTAAATACTGACTTTTTTTGGGGCAGTAAGTGAATGATAATGTACATAGATGTGTGCTTCTAAGTTTTGCTATTGAATTCCAGAAATGTTGATCTTGTATTTTATGCAAAAAGGTTCCACTGGAGGAGAGATGAAGGAAATAAATTTGGAGTATTTTGCTTTGCTTGTGTGTTGCTTTGTGCCACTGTCCCCTTTAAAAACCTCTATGTTTTATAAACCCAAAAACCATTGATAGACCTGAGTCTTGCATACTTTTATTCATTTCTTTGAATGCTTCGTAAGGAGGTCAGTGCTTAGAAGGGGAGGGGGGGGGGGGGGACCTTTAAAAAACAGTTCACCACACTTTTAACATCAGTAGTGACAAATGTCCATCACAGATATAAAGACCATCAACATGTCCAAGCTTTGGCCCCCCCCCCCCCTTTTTCCCCAGACCACACCTCTAAAAGATATGCAACATAGAGAAAATAAATAGATGCATGTTTAAAGTCATTTCCATATACAAATATATTTTATGAAGCTTATTGTACAAGCATTTCTTTCCATACCTACAGCGTAACATTTACAAGATAGGGTTGAACAGTGTGGTAGAGTAAGCTCTTATAAACTGCTGATATACTGTACTGTATATTTTGTCTTTGATACTTGCACTCTGAAAGGTGTTAGTGAAGTTTAACGGGTGAAAGACCTGGGTTCGAGTCTCAAAATGCAGCAAAAGCAAAGTCCGCAAAAAAAAAACCCGACTTGCCAGCAGTCCTCGTGTCAGGCCGCTCTCTCCGTTCTACAGCATGCACTGCTAAAATCTGTACTGGCACAAGATGAGGAAGCACATACTGGAAAAAAGAAGTGTCAATACAAAATATATAAAGTTAAACAATCTGCCCTTAGCTATTGACACAAAATATATGTCTCTGAAATATCAAAATAGTGAATTATTTGAAATACATTTTTAGAATAAATTCCCACTGGTGATCATACTTATCAAAAAGAATATGTACTATGTTCACGCATCGCATAATATTTGTACCATATAAAAACCATTCTCAGCTGCTTGCTTTTGACTTTTGGCTTCATTGCAAACTGAGCTCAGTTTTTTTTTGAACGATTGAGCCCTTTTTCTGAACAGGTGATGAATCGATTCAAACTGTTTGAAAAGCAGAAATCCACCCATTGAAAAAAGGCACTTCTATCCCAATGAGACATTAGACTGTCATCAACATATAGTGAGCTATATACAAAAACAATTTACAAGTCTATAGGAAAAAAAAAAAAAAAAAAGTTTGTTTGCTATATTTCGGTCTATTTGCTCTGAATAAATATTTGGTTTTATGAGCTCTGGCAAGAAAGCACAACCCGAGGAAACATGTTAGCTTCTCCTCCAGGTGTGCTTTTTGTTCCATGTTGACCTGACGCAAAGTACATGTGATCAAAATAACACCCCCCCCACCCCTCTAATGATTTATGTAAAATCCGCTCGATACAGTAATATTAAAAAGGTTACCCAGGAAAACAGATCAGCTCTCCCTGATTATTCAATATATTATAAGTGTTGCTCATCATTTTTGGTTTTTACTTTACAAAATGGGAATTTATCTGTAACTTGAAATTGTCCGTCCGTCTGTCCGTTATCTTCCGCTTTATCTGGGGTCGGGTTGCGGGGGCAGCAGCCTAAGCAGGGAAGCCCAGACTTCCCTCTCCCCAGCCACTTCGTCCAGCTCTTCCCGGGGGATCCCGAGGCGTTCCCAGGCCAGCCGAGAGACATAGTCTCTCCAGCGTGTCCTGGGTCTTCCTCGGGGTCTCCTACCGGTGGGAGGTGCCCTGAACACCTCACCAGGGAGGTGTCCGGGAGGCATCCTGATTAGATGCCCGAGCCACCTCATCTGGCTCCTCTCGACGTGGAGGAGCAGCGGGTCTACTCCGAGCTCCCTCCGGATAACTGAGCTTCTCACCCTATCTCTAAGGGAGAGCCCAGCCACCCTACAGAGGAAGCTCATTTCGGCCGCTTGAAAATTTAAATTGTTTTTTTTTTTTAAATTGCAGGAGGATCCCATTTAGATTAAACTACTTGTCACAGTTTTTTTTCTTGACGCTTTTAGCTTTTAGATGCATAACGACATAAGATCCAGGGGAACGTCCGATTTCCAACCTATCTCAACCTTTAAAAGAAATCCGGGTATCCTTTAATGAAACTTGGTAAAAACAAAAAATGATGAGCCTCAAAGATATGTAAAGCAAAACTGATTCCAGACCAGTAGTGTGAAATATTGAGTTGATACTTATTACTTACTTTATATCTGAGTTGACAAAAACATATTTCTAGAAGCATTTTTGGCAGTTTCTAATAGTTTTTCCTCAAAAAAAAAAAAAAAAAGTCACTCTATGCTGTAAATAAGATACATAACTTTGAACATTATGTAATGGCATCCATGCTCTGAACTTAATGCCAAAAACAAATAAGTTCAGCCTGATATCAGACTCCACCGCAAGTATTAATCCTCAATGCCTGCCAAGTCCCAGAAGTTATTTGATTTCTTTCTGAAGCTAATCAGGTCCAACAAGGGTTTCAAAATTCCACACAAGCATCAAATGGCTTTTAGAGTCCTGTGGTTTTATACACAGCCCTTGTTCAATGTAGTAGTTTCTCCTTTTGATATGCCTTATCCCTTTATCTTTCAAAATGAAATCTGAGGTTTACACTCGTACATCTTGAACATTTTTCTTCTTGGTGAAACACTGGTAATAATGGGTCTCCTCAAAAAACCAACCCCCATCCCAACTGTTAATGAAGACCACAAATGAAAAGTAGCTTACTCTTTAGCATATAATATACTCTTAAAATGTGGGTTCTGTACAACAAAAAGGAGCAGTGATCTAAACACAAATATGTAAGGCTATCTACTGTCTAAAGTCACAAATTCTGGCTTTGGAATCTAATATATATCTCTATAGCAGCCAAGCCAATAATTATACAATAACTTTTTCATATAGTGAATAACACAGTGATAGTACAGACATAAATACATACACATAGTAACAAAAACCATGCAAGTGCGAGCAGAGGTGACTTTGTGGTAATGATCAAAGACAACTTTTAAAGCTATGAAGGAGAGAAAGATGAGAATGACCCCCCTCAGAGGCATCAGTTCAAACTGAGAGCAAAAAAGAAAGAGATTTTTTTTTTTCCTGAAAAGAGTTTTTTTTTTTTTTTTTTTTTTCCTTCGGGTTTTGTCTCTCTTATGCCTCAATTGGTATTTTTTTGTATATCTTGAAAGTGAGTTTTTATGATTGCGTTCACCCTGCTATACCGCCTAAATGGATAAATTGAGCAGCGATGATAAAAGACATGAAGATAAACGTTTGGAGCTGGTGGTTGGAAAAGTTGGAACGTGGAGATTTTTGACTTTCCGCTCCAAGTTATCATCCATTCCTTCCCATGAACAGACCAGTCTCCTCTTCACCTGGTACAACAGGCGGTACTCTCCTCCAGTGCAAAGGGGGGGTGGGTGGGAGGGGTGGGGGGTTGTGTTCAATTGGTGTTTTGTACATGAACGGGTGTTTGACCGAAGAAACAGGAAACAGGAGGAGAGAGAGAGCATCTTATTGGCTGCATGTGTTGATGAATTTTTTTTTTTTTTCATTTCTGTACGATATCAGGTGTGTGTGATTGGGCATAGAAGGGGGAGGGGGGGGAAACTATCTACAGGCACATGAGTCTACAGTCATGTTGGGGTAGACTTTCAACACCACGTTCTTGTCCTCGTCAAAGAAGAGGATGCTAAGGGAAGACATCTTCTCTGGGACGCAGCATGGCTCGGGGATTCCCGGGACGACACCCACCGCCCGCACTATGCTCTGGATAGTGGCGTGATTAGAGGGCTTCAGAGCCTAAAGCAAAAAGGACATAAAACGGGTTATTTAACAACTGGAATTATCATGGATTTACTTTTAAAATGTGACCAAAAAAAAAATGTGTCTAGAAATTGTATATTGTTGTTTTTTATACCACATTTATAAGTATAACCCAAAACATGAATTGTTAATGTCAGTCACATTTTATTGACTTAACTTCCTGGTTCAACTTCGGCCTACTGTACCTACCATGGCTGTGCATGCATACAATTATTAAGGGGTTAAAATAATCTGGGTTAATTTTTGTCTTATTGTCTTATCATTCGTAATTCTTCCCCTTCCTGACGTTCTTGTAGTGATGTTTTATATGAGCAGTTCCTCCAGTGAGTACAACGTTATCATAACCAATAAAAATAATGGCTATAACTATGAAAATGAGACCCAAGTTATGATACATCAGAATTTCCAAGTCCCAGAGAGCAATTTTTGGATCACATAAAACCTAATTTTCATGCTTAATTTGTCAAGTTAGCATACCGATGATGTAACACACAACTAACTGTATTATGTTGCATCTATGCCGCTGCAAGTAGATCAAAGTCTGAGGGGTTTTAAGTGATGCCTCTATCCTTACTAGTTCTCCAACATGTGTATCACCTGATCAAGCTGCTTCATATCTTAGCAAGATCAAATGAGTGACAGGAATCTTCTCACACATTACAATGAACTGGGCAAAGCACCTTTTAATAGTAGCTATTTAGCAGCTTCTAAAGCTTCAAGCCTGACAAAAGGAGAAGCAACTTCACAGGATCACAGGCTTGTCTGACTAAGCAGCAAACCTGCAGGAGAGGGAGGGGGTTGCCTTAGGCTCTAGGTCCTACTTCTGGGACTAATTACATCCGACTACAAAGGCCGGCGACTCCGAGGTAATGAATTAAGTGGATGAAACTCGTGCATTCCGGCCATGTTTAAAATACCTGTGATGTTATCTTGTCACTGGAGCCACAAGCTATGAACAGAGCTGATGTTAAACACCAGTCGAAGCACAAGTTTCTTTGTCTTTCTCGCACTTTTGCTGTGTGTAAAAAACCATGTAATGCTAGCGTGCATCTCAAGAGAAACCTTCACGAATGGTATGAATTACTCGAGATGTTTCCTTCAAAACATTGTTAATTGATTTTTGCTGTTGAGGTCAACCACCTGCTTTTCAGGAAGTTGTTTATATCTGAGCAGAACTATTTGTCACTTTTTTGTTAGAAAGCTATTTAAGATTACGTAATCTGCAGTCTGACCACTTTTGCTGTGTATTTAGTACAGCAGGACTTCACTTACTAAAATACATAACGCTGGCTCTGATGCATATCTTCAAAGGCTTAATGATTTTAAGTCAGAAGATAAAAGCATGAGGAAAAACATCAAGCAGAGCTGCCACTGTAAGTAGTTTATCCTGGCGGTTGAAGATTGAAGCAGATGGCATAAATTTCTGTCAAGTTTCTTTGGCATTATCATCTATAATATGAGACAGACAATCTTCAGGGATCTCTGAAGTCAACAAAGTTAACATGAAACAAAGCAGTAACAGTAAACAAGAGACTGAAATTTGAATGCCTAGATGCACTGATAGCTCACCGTAGCTTGTTCTATTAACATAACGTGAACCATACTGTCAGAAAAAAGCAATGGGTTTGAATATTGAACATAGAAACTGAGAGTTCTGGTATCCCATGATGTCTGTTAGTTTATCAGCTATTATTGTGTCTAAAACAGTTATTTTATTTGTATGTTAAATAGAGTTTAAGATGCTGATAAAAACTGCAACGTTGGATTGCAAGATGGTACTGATGGTCAATACTTTTCTGACCTTATGGTATCCACAATCTGGTGTTGAGACAAAACCAGGTTATAAAATGTGTGGGACCAAGGCTGTAAGTATAAGTCAGTCGTGCTGTAGTGGTTCTCAACATTTGGTGGTTGTGAAGGCTAAAGGTGAAGCAATGCTTTCTTGTAACAATGTTTTTTCATTGTGATAAGTTATTGATGCATGTTTATTGGTTGCAACCAGGTAGACCAATGTGTACTTTACTTTTCTTCTCCTTTTTTATTGATTAAGATTTATTAACCAGTAGTCCCTGCCAAAAAAATTACAATTGGAGGAACATTTGAAAAATAACTAATTAGGTGTAGCATTAGAGTTTGTCTGGTTTCCCCTTATCTTGCAACTCATACGATCCCAAACCCGAGACTACTTTTCTTCTCCTTTTTTACTGATTAAGATTTATTAACCACTTATTCCTGCCAAAAAAATTACAATTGGAAGAACATCTGAAGAAAACCAAATTTCGTGCAGACCCCAAAACACCAGTTTAGGAACCACTCCCATAGTGTAAAACAAATCTCACCTTTGGCATGGGGAACTGGCAGGACCCTGAGCAGTAGTAGGCATCAAAGGACTTAGGTGATATAATCCATTCACTCCATCCGATGTCAGCAAAGTCCACTTTCAGGTACCTCCGTGCGCAGTTCCTGGGCTCGTTCCACTGCTTCTTTCTCGCTTTTTTAATCGTCTGCTCGTCGAACTGCAGCAGGGGCATCTTGTGCCGCTGATTCTTGCGTGTCTTTTTACGTGGCCGACGAGCCTGTTTGTTTTCAAAAGGTTCGTACGGACTTGTCTCGTCCCACCCGGCCGTCTCGTACGGGTACTCGGGCCCAGGAAGTTCATTGTTTTGCAATGGAAGCAGAACGTTCACTGAGCGCTTCTGCCTGGGCTGCCGTTGTTCTTGTTCAGTGTCGTTTCGTTCACGCAGTCCCAGTTTATGAAAGCTGTGTGAAACGGAGCCCTCTCCGCCCACCGAGGGGTGTCTCTGGAGGGTGGCTACTACACTTTCAGGTTCTGAAATGGCAGAGTCGTTGGCGTAGACCAGGATGTAGGGTGAGCGGTCCGACAGGAGCTTCTTCCACGGCTGGGGCCCTTGTGAGGCCACATCAATCCCAATAAGCAGCTCGTCGTGGTGCTTGGCCTGGTTCACCACACGAGTTATGTCCTTCCACTGCCAAGATATGAAGTCTCTGTAGAGGGTGGACACATTGATCCGAAATTGTCCTAGAGTCCTCATCTTGTTATCCACAGAGGCAAAACTCCAGATGACCATGTGGATGTGACTGTGCCTGCGAGGCCCGTGGCGGCTGCAGCTTTTGGACCTGGAGCAGCCCTGGGTGCTGTTCTGAAGGTCTCCGATGTAGTAATGAAGAGTGGCTGACAGCACGTCTTCTGACTTGGTGAGGGAGGTGAGGTTGAAAATCTGCAGCTGCTTCTTGTTTAAAGTACCTGTGTATATAATGAGTAGTATTATTTACAAAGCAAAGCAGTTTTCCAGTCCCTCTCTGTATGAACTAAACACATAACCAGGTTAATGTTAGTAGTATATTTTCAGACTTATCTAGACAGTTTAAATAATTAAAGGGTCAATCCACAAATAACAAAGCAAAAAAAAATGTCTCCAAGGTCTCAGCCTTCACTCCAACACAGTGGAGGTAAAAAATGTAAATGTTTTTAACAGAAACAGTACCCCAATTACACTGTAAAATATACAAAACACACTTTTAACAGTTTAAAAAGAGACTCTAATGAGGAGGATGATAGTAGTTGCACTGACAATCTGTCACAGTGAGGTCTGTGGATTATCCAGAGTAACCAGGACAGTATTTCTGGAGAGACAGAGATACTGCTGTAAATGTAAACTTTCAATGCTTTAAGTAACACAATTGACATTCCTCTCATCACAGTTGTATTAGAGTGGAGGCAGAAGTCTCAAGATATACAACCAAAACCATCTGCATGGATAGATATCACTGGGGGTAAGTGAGGGAATGTGTTTGTAATTTGGGTGAATTTACCCTTTATATATATATATCTCATGACATACAACTACCAGCCGATAGGAGGCAGTATAATCTAACAAACTTTTACCCTAAGTGGGAACTGGTTGTCTTTAATAGCACTGACATTCAAGTGATAATAACATAAAGTTGCCTGTTAGCAATTTAGAGTTTATAAGATTAAAATGATTGTAACAGTTCTTGGAAAAACACCAATAACATCATCTTACATGGAGAAGCTCCTTACATTGAAAGCCCCTTCTAATCCTGCTGCAACAGAAGCAGGCTGGGCAGCAGCCAAATGCTGGCTTGAGGGAAAATCTTAGACTATCTGACACTAAAATCTTAAGGTGTGAAAGCTATTGTATCCGCAAACGACGCTTAGTTTCATACGGAGATCTGAGGTGGAATCTCTGTTCCTGGCACAGGGAAGGGGTAACAGGTTGATCACATTTCCAGGACTGGATCAACAGGTGTATTTCAGTTTCAGCTCCGCAAACACACGACTAGCAACAATTTTCACTCGTTTTTTGTCTTTTTGTTTATTTGTTTTAAAGCCTAAAAAAGGAAATAAAACACTTTTCTACTGAGAGAGTCTGTTTTTTACTTTGGTTTTTGGGTTTTTTTTTAAATAAACCTTAATTAATAAGATCATAACTGACAAAGGAGACATTACCAGATCCATTTTACATTTCCACAATTCATACAATAAGGCGTGCACGTGTGGCCTTGCGAAACAGGTTGAAGTCAGTATTGTTAACATGCGTAAAAAGTTTGGATACATACCCCAGTGCGCTTTGAAACTGCGAACAGTGTTGCCATCCTTGAAGGGAAATCCAGCCTGGTTGTACTTGGCGTAAAGCATCTGCATGTGCTCTGTCATTGTATCCTGTAAAAGCAGATCCCGGTCTTCCTTCGTAGGTTGCTTTTTATCCACCGAATGCGTAAAATCCACCTTTCGTCCCGCGGGGAAATTGTCTGTTTTCAGCATCGCGCAGTATCCAACGCACAGATAACTCCATCCGTAAAGCAGGACGACCACAAACCGAGAGTAGAGAGCCATGCTTGAGTAAAAGCGACGGTTTGCAAATAGAAAAAAATAAGAGTTGTGGAAAGCTTTACACGTTTCCAAAAGTGGTCCCTATCTCCAAAAGGACATACCATCACCTGAGGAGGAGTCCTCTGTTAGAAAATGATACCATCACCTTTGACACCAGTCACAGCAAGACAGCAAGGAGGGCTGGAAAAATAAGAGTTATCCAAGTTGTCTTTTCTGCTTTTTGTTAAGTTGCAGGTCTGATAAACGTGCTACAGTCAGTTAAAAAAAACCCCAGAAGGTGTATCAGAGCAGATGCAGGAGAACTAATCTGCTAAAACACCGACGCTCTTGGTTTTGTATCCGAGTTCTGAGCTGATTTCAGGACCAGCAGTCAACCGTCCCCCCGTCTCAGCTTTCATTGAAGGTAAAGCATGTTGTGCTTGGTATTATAGGGCTTGTGGGACCAGCTGGGTATTCCTCACACACACACACTAAGAGAGAGAGAGAGAGTAGAGAGAGAGAGAGAGAGAGAGAGAGAGAGAGAGAGAGAGAGAGAGAGAGAGAGAGAGTTTCCTGTTCGAGATACTTTTACGCACATTCAGCCTGGGGACAAATTATCTCATGTTATCAAGAGCTGAAGGAGGCTGTTTTTGTCAGTTGATTCGAGACGGACTGTTTTATTTTATCAAAAAGGGCATTCCACCGATTTATTGAACTGATTTCAATACCTAAACTGCTGCCGACAGAACAGCCCCTCCGTGCGTAATTTCTACTCCGCAGAGCTGTGCGTCTGGGCCGCGCTGCTGAATGAAGCGGCTTATTGTCGGCATTAAAGGCTCTCTCCCCTATTTAGTTTAGTTCAATGGAGTTAAGCACACACATCCTGTACCATCACGGTCCGATCCGGATGCTGTACTGTGCCCCCCCCTTCCCGCCGTCCCCCCCCAAAACAGCCCATCCTGGCGGGGTTTAAACACCCCACCCAGCCGCCCTCCACCCCCCGCCACTGGGCTTCTCTTTCAGGGGCACTCGGGAGGAAATGATTAGGGCATTTCCCAGCCCTTGGACATCTGATGGCAATAATATTAGCATGCCATGTCCTTCATAGCAGTCGCCACACACAGAACGCGTTTAACCCCTTCATCTGGGAGGAAGATGGGCAGGAGAGCGTCAACATACAGAGCAAAGCAGCAGCAAAGCAGCAGCAGAGTGAAGTCAGCTGGAAGCAGGAGCCTGACTGGAACAACTCATAATAATCAATCAATCAAGGCACAGTTAGTCAGGCCTGTAGCCCATAAGGAAAACATAAAAGAGACAGAAAGATAATGTGCTTCTTTGTATCAATTGTAATATTTAAAATGAAATATGGACTGCTTAAAATACTAGGTCTAGTATAATGTTTTAATTCAAATGTTTAAACTGATAAAACACACAACTAAAAAAGGATAAAGAAAAAGAACAACAGATTAGTTAAACATGTGGAAAATGCTACTGATGTGAAATTAAGTTGATGTAGTTCTTGATTTAAAGATAACAGCTTGTTTTAGTAATAGTAAATGTCAAATGTATCAAACACAAAAGTAAAAAAGATAGATAAATGTATCCTCATGAATCAGCTGAAGCCTGTTGAACATTTTGAAGTTCATATTTAAGTTAGTAAATCATATTTGATAATGCCACATGTTTTAAATCTGAATACTAATTTAAAGATGCTTATGAGTTCAAAGGCAAACATGCACAGTCACATAATTTAAATTGGGATAGTCTTTGTGTTTTTAGTTCACTGCTGTTGTAAAAATGCCAATTTTAACATTTCATCTTCAGTCTTAAATACCAGCTCACAGTTTGCCTCTGACTTTATCGCTGCATTGCCAGGATGCTGCTTCATGAGCCCTCATAGTTCAATACATGCTGCCTGTGACACCTGTTGACTGCAATCATCAAAAGCTGCAACCTAAAATGCAAATTTGGTCAAAACTGTAATTTATTTTTTAGATATGTGGATTTTCAAGTGTCACAGTGTCACATTTGGGCTGATGCATCTATTAAAAGGCTCAAATGTTGCTGGTATGGAGGTTAAATAGTGTTAAAAAAGGCAAAACTAGATATAATTAAGTTGATATCAAGCTTGTTTCATAAAGACAGAATAGTGCTCCACTCTCTAAGTCCCAGTTCAGTCTGAATCCACCTCTTTACCTCATGTTGTGTATACTAGCGGCATGTCAGGCCTCAGACTAATAAAACCACGCTTCAGTTGAAACCCCGACAGCTTAAAAGCCCAATAAAAGAAATGAGGAGGGATATAACCATTGAAATTATACTTTATTGTAAATTCATTAGTATTTACAGACACATTATCTGTCTGGGTGAGTTCCAGGGACTAATGTTTCTTCTCAGTTTTGGTAAGGCACATTAAATGTAGCCGGTGCATTTTATGAGCAATACTTCCTTGTTTGTCAATCAACTGGTATTTTAAATTGCCTATTTTCTTAAGTGCACATCTGCTGTTTTGATTGGAAAGCATCTGGAGTGACTGATGCCACTTCCAGGGAGGGAGAGCAGAGAGCGGGGCAAGCTTCATCACTGTCACTGGGCCACATGAATGAGCTGCGGCCTGTAAATCTGAACAGCTGTAGATGGGTGTGAAATGTTCGTTTTGCCACCTGGCCAGTCTGAGTTGTGACTTCCAACACACACACACCACACACACACACACACACACACACACACACACACACACACAAACAAAAGCAGGGAGGATAGTCACATAGTCAGGTGCATGTATGGTCGATTGCGACAGACCTCGCCCCGAGGTTAAATCTGGCTTTTACAAAAGAGGTCAAAGAGGAAGATGACATTGCCAACACAATCATTCGGCCAAATTTGAATTCTCTCATTCTTGTCTGTCCGGTTAGTTTTGTTAAGACAAAAGCGAAGGAAAACCAGATTTTCGGAGCTGAAAACAGACAAAAATATTTAGTCATTCAACAACAAAAACACATTTGGAAAACAGAAAATAAATTAATAGCATAAGCTTTCACTAACTTTGTTCATCATCACCCTTAAAACATTCCCCAGAATCCACATTTAAAAAAAAAAAAAAAAAAACCCCACTGAATAAGAAAACCAGAATCCAGACCCCAAAACCCCTGTTTTTACAAAACCAGAACCCACATCCCTGTGTCACCACACATATTGTTTCAATGAGGCCAACAGAGTCCAATTCGGTTAAAACAGACAAACAGATGCAGCCAGTGAAAGGCTTTGCTCTGATATCAAGCTGGTTGAGAGGCATTAGAGGTTTATGTTAGCATGGACTAATTTGTTTAAACCTTGTAACTTTCAGAAAGGTTTTAGCAGGATGGATTCAAAGGGGGAAAAGCATCATATCAGTTTTAAAGAGAACATATATTTTCCATCAAAAGGAGGTTTTCATCATCCTCGATATCATCACAATGAGTTGGAGATGAAACCTGATTTTTGTAGCTTTATTCTCACTGCATAACCTACATTTTACATTTTTATTTGACTGCATTCTGGGGTTAAATTATAAAACAATAGGGGAAATAATAGCTCAGTCTATATCTAATATATCTAATAAATGCTGCATGTATTTAAAAAGTGAATACTGTGCTCCTTGGTTCGAACTGTACCAAAAAAAAAAAAAAAAAAAAGGCCTTCATTCACAGACCTGTTTCCTGCACAGGATGGTTGTTTGTGACTAAATGGAAAATGTGCCCCAAACTATGTGTCTACAGAAAACAAATTCATGAACAAATAACACAGGCCTTGTAATTTGTTAGCTTATAGACCTAGATAACGTTACTTGTGGTGGGACTAATTCTTACCATGTGTTTCAATAACAAAACCCAAAAAAAAAAAAATGAAATCAACAAATTAGAAGGGAGCCAGTTGCAAAATATCTTCAGTACTTCCAAAATAATGTCTAATGCAGGTCGTTTGTAGAGTTTATTTGCATTAAAAATGTCACCGTGGATGACTAATATGTAAATGATAGAGCACTTTGATGTCCTGTAAAGTGTGCCTTGCATCTGGGAACATGCGGAATGCTTTAAGCCCATTACCCATTCTTCCAGTCCAATTGGAGCTACCGCAGCCTGGGGGAGGACATAAAAGCAACCCCCATCATCTTTCAAAGCTCTTACGCTTTAATTTGTTTAGACAAACAGCCCAAAACATGCCAGGCACGAACGATGAGACAGGCCCCGGGTCCCCCGAGCAGGTTTCTGCGCTTTACTCTGAGACTGCTGTCCGAAAAAACGGAGCTAATCTGGGCCTTGGCTTTCAATAAATACAATAAAGGGATTTTAGGCCTAATAACTGAAAGCTTAAATATGCTAACTGAAGATTAAAGCAATAAAATCTCAACTAGCTTAAATCTCAGGTATTTGGAAGGAAACGCCTCCAAGTTGTTGCACCGGTCGGTCCCACTTTCTTCCTCTGGGATTCTTCAGTTTAAAAGCCATTTTTTGCAGCACCTCCACCCAGATGGCATGCATGATATGAGGGGAACAGTTTGTAAATGATGGTGCCTCTCTCTACAGCAACTCTTTTTTCTTTTCTTTTTTTTTTCTCCAGTCAAATTAGAGGCTTCCAGCGCTTTCCAATACGTGCCATATGTATGAACGTGTCAGCTGCAGCCTCTGAAGCTCAGACTGTCCTGATGTTGTGGTCGTAGAAGACGGCATGAACGTAGAGGTCCGACTGTAGGAAAGTCCTTTTGGAGTCCTCACCAGGACCAGACTGGAAGCCAGTAAAGAGTTAGAGCAGTTAGTCGGGGCTTGTTTATCATGCTAATGTTGATTAAGTAGATATAAAAGAAAGAGAAGGTAATTCATGCACAGGTAATATTCAACAAGTTATCTAATGTTATTCAGTTTGGACAGTGTTTTATCTTCAGTCTATTAAAGGCGGTGGGGTCTGAGGTCCTCCACAAAAAGGGGGGATAATTTATTTTCATTTATACTTCTATCATTAGTAACACAGTGAGATCAGTATGACTATTCTGGTCACGGGTTTCATACACTTCCTGTTATATATAATTTAAAAGCAAATGGAGATTCTGGTACAAAAAACCTATTAAATGGGGGTCCATGGGTCTAATCAAAGTCAGTTTAAGGGTTCTTGATGTGAAAAAATATGAGAACCATTGTATTACAACTGTGCTTAACTTGCATTGAGCAATTTTTGACCACTAGGGGGCCGAAACATTTCTAAACCAATTACACTGCCAATATACAATCGCCTTCTTCTTCTTACAAGCGCTGCACGTAATTGAACATGCATATCGGTGCTATGGAGATGATTGCATTGCATTTATTTTATTGCTAATTACTTTTCTTGTTTTTTTTCTAAACTTTTGGACAGGAGTTGACTCCATTGAGAAAAGTGTAATTCCACCTTTCGCCACTAGGTGCTAGATATTCCACTTTTCTAAACAAGCTACTTGCTAACCCGTTTCAGCTTGGTGGTGAGCAGGTAGCATAAAGTGTCTTTATCTGAGCTTGTGTTACTGAAAACAGCTGCCAAAGGTTTCAAATGAGGGGTTAATGAGAGCCATGTGACTCAACCACACACAAAACACTGAGCTTAAAGAAGCTAAGTGGGGTTGGAACTACCAAAAAGCCATTTTTTTTTATTACACAGTCATCAGATTCAGCGTTAATAAAAAACATCTATTAATATCAGTTAATGCCTGCAGGTGTAAAATATGAAAACTGCCACATATGCAGTATGTAAGCAATTAAACAAAAACCAACAGATATCCAGAACACATCTCTTTTCAATAAGAAGTATATTACAGGGGAGGCAAAGTGCGGCATAATTTGACAGTGACTGTAACAGTTCATTTTTCAAGATGTTTTGTGTTACTTTGAATGTCAAAAACGATACGGCCCCCTCCACAAAGATGTGAAGCCACTACCAGCGGGGAACATTTATTTAAGCCTAAGTGTGTCAAAAGCTTCTGGTGGGAGTGGGATCCATAGCCAACCATTACACTCAATTTACACTTTTACCTCCAACACACTTGTGGGTGTCCTAATAAGTGAGGCGGTCTTCCTTTGCGAGTTCAAAAGACCGTCAATAAAAATAGACCAATAAAAAATGACTTCATAGACACATTAAGCAGAAAATGGGAAATGTCGGGTGAACTAAATGATAAGCGTCTATTTTTAAGGAAAACCAAAATGTGTCATTAACGAGTCATCTAAATAGTTTCCTCTGTTCCACAAACGTCACTTTCAAGAAGCGCTCCTTTTTTATTCCCTCCTCAAATCGAACCATTGTCATAACGGAAATATGCTGAAATATGACAACTCCACCAACCAACCCCCCCCCCCCCACCCCACCCCCCCCCAACCACTTTTCTGGCCAGGACAGAAAAAGTGGTCATGGTATGACAAAGGCAGAAAAATAAACAAACCACCCAAAATGAGTTGATGTGAGCCTTGATTTTGGAAGGTTCCCCTGCGGATCTGTGGCCACATGAGCAGCTAGTGAGCTCATGGTGGGTTAAAAGCCGGATGGTTAAGTGCTGCTCCATGCCGAGCCAATCTGGGCTGAGCTGAGCTGAGCTGGGTTCTGGGCACACGGGTGGTTTGCTGTGTCTGGCTTCCTGTGCCTTCTCTTGTGTTTTTAATAGACAGCCTGGTCGGGGGCGGTGCTCGACCGCAGCTAGAACACTGTGCTGCCATTTTGGCGCTTGGCCCTCAAAAACGCAGTTCCCCACAGCTCTGTCTGCAATTTCAAAATAGTTCAAGCCCCACCAACTACCTCCCTACCCCCCCCAGCAAAGAGGGGGAAACTGGAGAGAAAAAAAGCACCGTCTGTCAGTCGTTATTCTTCCAGGACCCCTGTCGACTGTGAGTGTGGAGGAAGCACCTGTCTCGACCTCTTGATCCTCCATTTTTTTGTGCAGGTGGAAAGCAAATATCTTCTCCCTCCCACCCATTTATTTCTCTCTCTCACTCTCCTCAAGTCTCTCCAACTGCTTCTCTTTACAGTGGAGGCTCCTTCTGAAAATGACTAGTGTCTGATATCTGTGGTTAATTAAGACACTCGTTAAGAAAGTAACACTGAATCCAACGCACGTCTCAACCGTCATAAATAATAAGCTGCGAGTCATCTGTCAAGTTGTGTTAAATTAGTCACTTGAGTTATTTTAAAGAAGTCCTGGATGCAGAAAAGGGGTTTAGAGAGAAAGAGGGTCTTTTTTTCCCTACAGCCTTTTTTTCTTTTGCTTTCCAGGGACATTTTTACTACCGTGGAACAGGTGAACTGATCTAATTAGCAGCACCATTTGTCGCCTCGGGGGTTAAAAAACAAAGCGGGACAACAAAAACCTACCAAAGGGTCCACATTCAGGATCTTTTTGTCCTGCTTGTTCTTGAAGAGAAGGCCGTTAGGGTCGTCATAAATCACCTCGAAGTTAGGGCTCGGGTTGGAAGTGGACACCTGTGTCTTCCAGTTGTAGTAGCTGCAGGGGGAAAAAAGGTAAAAGCAATTGTTAGAAGACTGAGATGAAGATGTTTTTGAAGCTTTAAAGTGTTTTAACCCTCCTGTTGTCCTTGAGTCAAGGAAGGAAGGGAGGGAGGAAGTAAGGAGAGAAGGAAGGGAGGGAGGGAAGGAGCAAGGAAAGGAGGGAGGAAAGAAGGAAGGAAAGGAGGGAAGGAGGAAGGAGGGAAGGAAGAAGGAAGGAAAGGAGGGAGGGAGGAGCAAGGAAAAGAGGGAGGAAAGAAGGAAGGAAAGGAGGGAGGGAGGAAGGAAAGGAGAGAGGAAAGAAAGAGAGAAGGAGGTAAGGAAGGAAAGGAGAGAGGGAGGAAGGAAAGAAGGAAGGGGGGAGGAAAGAAAGAGAGAAGGAGAAAGAGGTAAGGAAGGAAAGGAGGGAGGGAGGGAGGGAGGAAGGAAGGAAAGGAGGGAGGAAAGAAAGAGAGAAGGAGGTAAGGAAGGAAAGGAGGGAGGGGAGAAGGAAGGAGCAAGGAAAGGAGGGAGGAAGGAAGAAGGAAGGAAGGAAAAGAGGGCAGAAGGGGGGAAGGAAGAAGGAAGGAAAGGAGGGAGGAAAGAAGGAAGGAGGGAGGAAAGAAAGATCAAAGGATGTAAGGAAGGAAAGGAGGGAGGAAAGAAGGAAGGAGGGAGGAAAGAAAGAGAGAAGGAGGTAAGGAAGGAAAGGAGGGAGGGAGGGAGGAAGGAAGGAAAGGAGGGAGGAAAGAAGGAAGGAGGAATGAAAGAAAGAGAGAAGGAGGTAAGGAAGGAAAGGAGGGAGGGAGGAAGGAAAGGAGGGAGGAAAGAAAGAGAGAAGGAAGGAAGGAACGGAGGAAAGAAGGAACAGTCAAAACGGATGGGGTCAATTTGACCCGGGAGGACGACAGGAGGGTTAAATATTTTCCCATTAACGCCAATACTGTCCCCGCCAGGCTGCCGTAACGCCACATAGTTGAATCTCAACAGTTAACGATATTACAGTTATTCATTTGGCCAGTTAGCTAACTAACATTATAAACCTCCATTTATTGGTCCAGAGCTTGATGTTACTTCCAAGAACGTTTCTCCTCATTAATGTTTATTCACTGCTGGTGAGGAAGTGTGTAATTCGGGGAAATCAGATATCAGTTAAATTAGCTGTATCGTTTCC